>SCDZ01000487.1:0-112036 GCA_004143845.1 Drosophila lacertosa | reverse complement strand
AAAAAAAAAAAAAAAAAAAAAAAAAAAAAAAAAAAAAAAAAAAAAAAAAAAAAAAAAAAAAAAAAAAAAAAAAAAAAAAAAAAAATAAAAGAAAAAGAAAAAGAAAAAAGAAAAGATCGCACCGCTCGCAAAATAAATAAGCGCCCACAGTGACAAGCCTTAACTAATCTTCCAAAGAAATCTCCTTTATTGTACTCCCAAAAACAGGGTGGCTCCATGCCCAACACGTCGAGCAGTGTGCCATTCCTGCTCTCGTCCAGCATGCAATCGATACGTTCGCGTCGTACGTCGACTGTGCTGTCGTCGGGTCCACTCGGCTCCGGGTCGGGCATATTGCAGCAATTGGGATCCGGCATGGTAAGACAATTAACTTCCGTATCCGGCACGGTTAGTCCAGTGCCGCTATTGCGGGTGAATGGTACGCGCAACAACAACAGCGTCCGAAAGTGTCCGTCACTCAATATAACATTCAGTCAATAATATAACCTGAACGAAATCGGCGAGGCGCAAGCTCCAGCTGATTACAATTACAGCGGTTATCACAATTACAATCACATCAATTACAACCACAACTACAACTACCACAATGTGCGCTACAGGGCGCAGCAACGCAACATGCAACTGAATCTTAATGCGCCAAATTATAGAAACTAAACTCGGATCAAATCGCATTAACTTGAATTGGTTGTTAAAATGATTTCAAAAACAAACAAAACAAAAACAAAACTGAGAGAATATATGAGAAAAGTTGTATGCAAAAGGGGCAGAGGGTAAAATGAAGCAAACCAAAAAATTTACTTATTATCAATATATATATATAAATATATATATATATCAATTTGTATATGTACTTATAATTTAACATATATAGTTTAGTTTATATTACAAACTGACAACAAACTTAACAACACATTCAAAGAAATGTGCGAGAAATGTTGTTTTTGCAAACTTTATTAATTATAGTATAATACGCATTCGTAAATGTACAATAAATGTTAATGTCGCATTCAAAACAAACATATCTGATAAATCGTAACGAAAGTTATTTATTACATATACTAAATATACTTAATTAAATATATGATTAGCGTACTCGAACTTATTATATTATGATTGTTATATTATGTACTTGGTAGCATATTATTATCATTATTATTATTATTATTATTATTATAATTGTACCTACTTATTATTATTATCATTATTATTATTAGTTGTTGCTGCGTAAAATCCATTTGTGTTTTTACCACTCAAAGAACAACTTAAATTTAAAGTTAAACACACGCACACACTCAAACACTCACATCGAAATTTTAATAAAACTTAAATTATTCAAGAAATTAATCAAAAATTAATACCAAAATTTGTTGGGCTCTCATCAGAAAATGTGCGCGTGTCTTTGTTGAATTTAATTATTCATTACAATTGAGAGATTTTCTTAACACACACACACACACACACATACACACACACAGGCACTTACACACACACTTATATATATGCTGTGTGCGCATAATTATATTGAAATTGAAATCCCAACGTAGCTGTAGTTTAACGTGATGTTAGTTTTATTTGAATTTCTTATCATTGTCGTCAAATCAATTGTTATTAAGAATTAAGATGTACTTAAGCCAGACAACTAACAAATTTAGTTAAGCACAATCACTATTATTTATACACTTTAGCAGTTACAGTTTAGCTGATAAATTTTAAGCTGACAGTTGTGACAATCGCTGAATTTGTTTTTCCCCAGCAAGTGGTTTTTAACATGGATTGGTATACACCATATTTAAATGTAAATATGCATAAAATTTTCATTTAAAAATTCGTTGAATTCTTCATTAAGTTTTAACTACGAATCGCATGAATTTCGCTTGCTTTCAAATGAAACTCATTTCAAACAGTTGCTTTGACTATTTCCATTTCCAAATTGATAAATCAGTCGGCTGAAAACTTTTAGTCACAAAGTCGGTTTAATAAGCGAACGTCAATTGGATTTTAGGAAAAGTGATAAATGATTAAATTGAAGGAATATATATGAAATCATATTAATGTGTTGGCTATAAATATTTTGAAATACGTTATTCAAATGCTCAAAAAGCGGAATATGTTGCACTGTGATAAATGTGAATTGTTAACTCATCCTGTACTTTAAGCTATGCAATTATATAAATATTGTATGGCTATTGTTCCATATCCAAATCCAAAAACGATTGCTTAATAAACCGACTTTGACAAATACAAAACACAAAAAAAAACACATTTTAAATGCATGCTAAAGAATTTGTTCTCAGTTCGAATATATTCATGCATCTTTTGTGACTGTCAACGACAACAACTGAATACACTCACAATACTCGTGCTGTACTATATTCGTATTCGTATTCGTATTTGTATTTTTACTTGTATATATTTATGGAATTGTTATGTATTTACTTACTATTTACTTGACTTGCCATTTTACTTTCTGCCCATCTGATTGCACAAGAATATATATAAATAATTAACTGGAAATACAACTAACGCAGCGATAATAAGTGAAATTATACTAAATCTCAAAGCAAACCAACTGAATAACATGAACCAAAAAGATAATGATCCCAAGTACTTATAAGTACTCATAACTATCTAACGGAACTCTCTATATACTCGTATTTTGAATGACTGACACTGGAGGCGTGGTCCCAAAGCTGAAGGCGCTGCTACTAAAAACCTAAAAAAATGAAATGCAATTAAAAACTTAAACTAGTAAAACTAAACCTAACTTAAAAACTGACTAACGATGTTGATATGCATTTGTATTTCTACTCAACTCAATTTATATTTAAGTCATTTCGAATTTATTGTACTCGTAATTGCTATTTATGTATCGTATCGTATACCCGTATTTATATATATATATGTATATGTATATTAAATGCTTATACTACGTATTTAATGATGATTTTGCTTTGGCTGCCTTTGCGCTTGTTTTTTGTATTGTGAAGACCCTCAAAAACACTTGTACTTGAACACACCCTGTAATATCCTCCCCCCCACCCCCACCCACCACCCCCCAATCTGTGTGTATGTTTGCTTAGCTACTTTGAATTGTTTTCCTTTGTTTTTTTTGTTGCTACACACACATCTATTGTTATTGTAAGTTATATTTAAACTTCGAAATGTGCCTTAAGAGTGTTAAATAGAGCTTTCGCATTCTGTGACTACAAAACAAATGCGAAAGCTAATTTATATATATATATATATAAATATACTTGATATATGCAAAAGATGCGTTGAATATACATATTGAATACATATATATATGTCTGTGTATATATCTATATGTATAACAATGTGTGTACTTATGGATAAACGTTAAGTATGCTATAAGTCAAGGGTCACACGTACACACACCCACATACACCCACCTTCCCACCTCTCAACAGTTGTACCTTAGTAGTGGTTTTGTAGACACACACACACACACACACGCACATACACAGACACACACACACTTTGAAACATACAGAAAGACACACACACACACACACATAACATCCTTTAATAACCAATACCAACAGTAATAATAATAATCGTAATCAACTATCGATGTGTAGTTTTACGTTTCCGCCGCCGATCCCACAAACCCACAGGAACCTCGCGATTTGTAGTCGTATAATGTGTGCATGTCTCCGTACCTAGTAACAATCCAATATTAAAAAAAAAAACAAAAAAAAAAAACAAATACCCATAACCAAGTGCCAAGTATGTAAAGATCCTAAAGCAAATAATAATAATAATAATCCGTTAGTCGTTGTTCTTTATTAAATACTCGTAATAATCATGTGTATACCCCAGTTTTCCACTCTCCACTTAACTCTGGCTCCCTCGATGTGATCCATATAAATGTTTTTTTTTTTTGTATTCGGTGTGAGCTACTCTAGCATACAATATACTAATATAACTCGGAGCCAAATAGCCAAAATCCCTTTGTATTCGTAGTTAAACAATTTAAAATCTCTATAGCTTATTAATCAATATTGAAGATCGTGTCAAAACCAACAATTGATGGCCTAATTATTTTGCAACAACTTTATTACAGTATCAACTATTCTCCGGACGTAACTAAAAAAATTTACATAATTAAATGAAATATATAATAAATATATATTTTTAAAGCAATTTCGGTCCATTAATGAAAAACACCAATAATCAACTTATATTAGCGCTATATGTATACAATATATACACAAATACAAATACAAAACATTGTTAACGTCAGCCAAAATATATATATTTCAATTAACTCTAAATGTTATTAGACAGCAAATTTTATGTCATCAATTACAACAAAGCATATTTAAACAAATTAAATGTATTTAGAGTACCCAAAAAATGTGTTAAACACAACACACAAAAGACCACAGGCACAACAAACACACACACGCACAAATACAAATACAAATTCAAATACAAATACAAATACCACCTTTAACATTCAAATAAATATACAACTGCTAAATGCAATCAACCTATATAATATGATATGATATACCTAGGCATTTATAGTAACATGTCGACTACCTTACACACTGATCTATCATATATATGACCATATTAATATTTTTCGAAATTATTTAAACTGCATACAAATAAACATACTGCATAAATATCTTCTCATATATATATATATATAAAGCGAATATATATGTATATCTATGTGAAGCCAGATAGTAGCACACTGAAAAAAAAAAAATAATACAACGGAATTCCGTTGAAATGCGTTTTCCAAATTAAGCTTAAAGGCTTTGATAGACATAAAGTTCTACATTTGGAGGATAGCATTGAAATATATACTCTTTATATACCTTCTTACCTATATGAAAGTAATCATGTACCTAGAGCGTACCTCTTTCGAATAGACAGCTTTATGTGGAAAGCAATCAAAACACAATTAATTAAATAAATCATATATTAACCTTGTTACAAAGCATAAAAAACATAAACAATTTTTTTGATGGCATAACCAAAAACAACTTTAAGTAAACAAGTTGACAATTTTAACACACAATTTACTACCTACCATAAACAGATCTAGACCAAGTGTCGTTCATAACTCTAACCAAAATGTTTAGAAAACTACTACTAAGGTGAATACACACACAGTATCCACGAATCACAGTCTATTTTAGAAATGGAAAGGAAAAAATAACGGTCTGTAATTTTAACTACTTGAGAATTCTGTAAGTCAATTTATATGAGAAACTTATATATATATATGTATATGTATATGTATATGTATATATATATATACTTATCTTGATTGATCAGCAAAGAAATCGTTACGTGAGAAAAACTCTTTGAACTTTATTAAAACCAAAACACAAATTGAAAAAATGAGAAAAAGAAACCCAAATACTTACTATAAACAGCAATTTAAACAATTATTATTGTTGTAGTAGTCTTAGCTTAGAATTGAATAAAACTAAAGAAAACTTACAAATATGAATTTATATATAAAGTATATGTATACAAGACAACTTTATTAACTAAACATACTCGTATATGATCTGTGCTCTGTGTTTCATCCAGCAGAACAACACGAACGGGACAATCAAAATTCTACTGACGCTCTTACTTTATGTATTGAGTTTACAAAAATGACGAATTTACGTTGTTGTTTGTTCGTTGTGTTTGTTAATTTGTTGTTGATTTGTTGTAGTTGAATACACAATTGTGCCCACAATTAAATAGGTTTAAATCCAGCAAACAATCAAACAAAACTGCATCATATCTCGGTTTTCATTTAATTTGTGTGTACTTTCTGTTCAGTCTAATTGATTTCATATTTTGGGGTCTCCAACAAAAGCATATCGATATTTAATTATATTATTATTATGATTTTCTAGTGTTTAAACGTATAAATATTAGATTAAATTAATTTAAATTAATGTTTATGTAAACAACAAAATAAAAAGGGGAAAACCAAAAGCTCAAACTGGACTGAACATTTAAGAATTATATTAAATTATATTGTATTGTATTATTATAAACATAATTTAAAGGAATAACTAAAACCAAACAAAATGTAATATTAAATGGGTATTTATATATGTATGTAAATCTGATTGTATGTATGTATGATCATTTCAGTTTTTATATGTGTAACACCTTACAAAAAAAAAAAAACCAAAACCAAAACCAAAACAAAAAAAAAAAAAAACAAAACAAAAACAAAACAAAAAAAAACCAATGGCGTATCAAATCAACTCTGTCTCTTGTGATCTATTGTGATGCTATGAGAGTCCAAGTAGCACTCAACTCTTTTTATGCCTATTAACGTTTTAAACAAAATACTCTACACTACTTCTACTCTAGACTATGACTATGCAATTGAATTTGGCATAACTTGCTTGGGTAGCGAGAAATCTTGAAAACAATCATGCACAATAAATGATGAATCAGATGAATCAATCTAAAGCCAAATTTAAATTAACTTATATACTCTTTCATATACACTACTTCAAGTAATTGTGTGAAACTAATGAAAATTCGTAAGCCCCCTGTTTTTAGAATTTAAATGTGCTAACAAACTGTTTATACATAGCAATGTACTTATATTATGTATGTAATTATCTAAAAAAAATACGTACAATGGACAAGATTTACAAGAAGCGGGCAGTCTATACACCTAAGTAGGATTGAGATTGAGCAACTTTAACAGTTTAAGGATTGTGACAATGTACGCGTACAATTTAACTTGATAAACAATTGAATTTAAATGTTTAATAAATATGTGTGGAAATGAATTCGTTGCCTTATTACTTAAAATATGCTTTATTTATTTCTATTCATCTAAAAACAAAGGATCCAAGCTACATTTCTCTGGCTCCCCCTCATAGTTGTAAACCTGGCGATCGTACAAGTTTTGTGCCATGCGACGCGCCTCGTGGTCCGAGTGATCGTTGTTGGCCTCATCAATGAGCAACTATAAGTGAGATTTGATAGGCATTATTTTAATAAGCAAAGCTCAAATATGTGTACCTCAATTTCACGGGAAAGAAACGCTTCGCTCGCTGGGCCCAACGGCTTTTGCGGTTGCCCAGTTAGCGCGTTCTCCAGAAAGCCGTACACCTCACTGAAATAGATGCATAAATAATAAATATGTTTACTTCTGCTTGTGCCTTGTGTCACTTGCCTCATATTGATTCCAGACATTTGTGCCGGCTCTGGTTGCGCCTCATTACGCACAACGGCATTCAACACGGCTGCTGCTTCGTATTCGCATAGCGTTGATAATTTAGCCTCTTTCAGCAGCTCTAGCCACTGATTGATGTGGCTAAGGCTGACTGAATCATACTCCTGGTTCACGCGCAACTCGGTATTCTCGTAGCTGCGACACATGTAGTCTGTGGGTGATAATATCTGGAGTTTACTTTAAAGAACAAAATACACAATGCGGGCGCTTACCAATAACATGCTGTTGATTTTGACGACGTGCGCGGGCTGTTGCCTCCAGATTGGCATGTGTGCAGCCATGTTGCTTTAAGTATTCCAATACCACGCGCTTGACATGTTTCGTTACTATGCCGTCTTCCTCATTTATATTTGGGTTATCCTCATCAGACTTAATAGCTATTGCAGGTTCCATGGTAAAAAAATTTGGTCGAATGTTTGCTCGTTGTTTGTTGACGAACAGCTGTTGCCCCAGAGTGCTGTCCACTCGTTTATGGGCCAAATGCAGCCCTGGTCGCAAACACTGCACAACGTTGGTTAAAAACTCTTTAATGCTGATAAATAAACAATTAAACAATTCATATAACTTTGTATGTTACTTTATATTTAAATTTGAATCACGAATTAAATAAATCAATTTAGAGTATAACATGACTTCATAGTTAAACTTAATCAATTAGTCAAAAATGTGTTTTACACTCATTATCGTCTGCAAAAGTTAAATATATATATGCAAACAAAAAGAAATCACGATGTATGCTTTTAAAATAGAAACTTTTAAGAATATAAATCGCTTATTCATTGAGGCCTACCATACATACATATACGCTGTTGTTTTGTTGCACAGTGTTGGCAAGCAGAGGTTAGTGTTAGAATACGAACGAGAGTGAACGGACGCGCTAATTTCACTGCCAACAGCAAACTGCCCGCAGATTATCGAAACCTTTTGTTTCAAAGGAAATGTTATCATTAAGCAATAATATATAGCTAATTCTATAATCAAACAACAAAGTGCAATACAAGTTTAATAATTTGCTTTTGAAAAAATAAGGATCATATCTGCAGCTGCGTCGCTTCCAACTGATCACAGCGTACACAAAGAAAACAATCAAGGCAGTTAAAGTGACTCATTCCACATCCACTTCACTGCCTATTCTCCTGCTTTCATTGCCATTGCGACTATCACTGCCTGTTGCGCTGTATCCGCATTGTGTTCAACGACAAATGAATCACAAGCGAAATTAAATTAAAATTGAAAACAAGTTTTTTGCGCTCATTCATTGTCCTCGACCTCAAGGCGCCATATAAGGAAGAGTTCGTTGCACAGCATGCAGGGCGAGCGAGATCGAGAGCGGGAACGGGAACGGGAACGAGAGCGGGAATGGGAGAGAGAACGTGAGAGGGAAAGGGAGCCGGAGCGCGAGCTTGGCATGCAGCAAAAGCATCGCCAGCATATTATGAAAAACATAGAAAGGCTGATCGATGGCACTGACTACGAGAAGTTGAAAAAGGAAACAGTCCGCAGGGGCCTAATCTCGCAGACGATGCTGCGTAACATTGAGGATCTCAACGGACGACATCTTAGCATGAGCGAGGAGGCAGCCATCAAGGAAATGCACAGGAGATACTTCGAGAAGATCACAAAACGTGGACCCACTGCCTATGCCGAGCAGAAGGCAATACTAAGGAAACTGGGCTTCTACGAGGCGTTGGCCATACTCGAGGAAGTGGACCAGGAAAGCAACGAGGCGCCGTTTGTCTCCCTGAGTCGCATGCACAGCAACAAGTCCACCGACATTGTGGACAACCGTCTCGGACACATACCACGCAACGAGCCAAGTGTCAGTTTGCCCATCGAGACCGAAACGTTTCCATTGCAGGAAGACGACAGCGTTAATGACGCGGATGGTCCGTTGGAGCCGTTTACTGGTCCCATATCGGGCCAGACCCGCACGGTCATCAAATCCACACGCATTCACACGGACGATGTGCTGGGCACGTATCCCATGAAGTCGCAGCACAAACGCGGCGTGCTCCTCATTGTGAACATTGTCGACTTTACGGATCCGAAAAATAAACGCAATGGCGCCGAAGGCGACGGCGACTCGCTAATCCACATCTTTCGTGAGATTGGCTTCGATATATTCACGTACAAGAACCTGACCTGCGCCCAGTTCCGGAATAAGCTCACTGCCCTCACGAATTCCGAGTTTGTGCGGGAAACGGAATGCTTTGTCATGGTGCTGATGACGCACGGCGAACGCGTCGCGGAAGTGGACAGGGTGCAGTTCAGCGATGGCGCCTTCGAAAGTGTGCGGAGCATTATCAATCATTTCCAGCCCAACAATTGTCCCAACTTGGTGCACAAGCCGAAGGTGCTCATATTCCCGTTTTGTCGTGGCGAAAAGCCCGACCAGGGTCAGGTCTTGAGGTCAAGGGTAATGCGAAGGCCCACACAAACCGATGGCTTTGCGTATGACAACGTGCCCACCTTGTCCGACATCTTGGTTTGCTATGCCAGCACGCCTGGATATGAGACGCATCGGGATCCCGATGAGGGCAGCTGGTACATTCAAAAGTTTTGCGACGCAATGGCCGACCATGCCCACAACACATCGCTGGAGGACATACTGAAGAAGACAAACACAATGGTGGGCAACATGCGCACCATCCATGGCCACTTGCAGACCGGCGCCTTCGACAATCTTGGATTCAACAAGAAACTCTTCTTTAATCCGGGAATTTTCTCCGAATAGCCCTAGACTGACAAGTGAGAACAAATGAGAGCATTGACCTTTCGACTGATTTGCATTTATACTTGTCGTCCCTATTTATCTATGTTTTATTCTGTCTACACAAATTGTATATTAATTAATTTGCTCTCGTCCCTTCCATGTATGCCAACAATATCAAATACTCATGTATTACTTTTATATTTTTATAAATACAAACTATATTTTGTATAACATATAAGCTATTGTTAAATTCTATTGTTAAACCTCATTGATTACTCATCCAGTTCGTCGACCTCTTCTAAGTGAGACAGCTGCAGTCTGCCGGCTGCACGGTGCTGGCTCTTGCTCTGCTGTTTTTTGGTTCTCCTTGACGACTTCTGCCCAATCACATACTCGGGCATCACCAGCTTGGAGCCGCGCAGTTGTGGCTGCTCCAGCTGGACGTCCTCCAGCTCGTTTTGCTTCAGCTGCTTGAGATTGCGATTCAATTTACTCGTCTTTTTGAACTCAATTTTATGCGCAGTGCCGGCCATGTTGTCGCCCTCCTCAGTCTCGTCTGAGTCTCCGTCGCGCTGTGCATCCATCTGCCTTAGGAAAGACAAAGCCGCCGCTGCGTTGGTCTGGTCGGATATGTCCACATCGGAGAGTGAATACTTCTTCCATTTGTGTGGATTCACTTGGTAGTCGGGTGTCTTGCGCGGCTTTAGGCAGCGTGCAAGGGGCAGCTCTGGCTTCTTAAATATACTCTCTTTGCCTCGCAAGCGACGCAGTTTCTCATCCTCACCTTCATTGCCTGCCTCAATGCTGCGCCCCTGGCGATAATTCATTACCGCGTTTCCATTTTTTGTGTTGTTGGCTCGCTCTAGCGCGGTTACTGTGTATGGCTTCGCTTTGCTCTGGTCCAGCGCTGTCCCCTTCAACTCTTTGCTTGCATCGTCGAGACATGCAAAAAGCGCATCGCGTTTTGCACTAAATTCTTGCATTTTAATATTTGTTTTTTGTTATTTTGTTATAATTACAATCTGGACTGCCAACTTGATTGGCGTGAACAGCTGTTTGAACTGTCTGCAAATCGGATTGTTTTTCAACACTTATTAGAGCCGGTGAATAGTCAGCGACAGAGAAGTGTGCGTGCTCCGCGAAAATAAAATAATTTACTACAAAATCAAGGTGCTTATATTTGAAAATTAACATAAACAATATAAAGTTGTATTTGCTCATACGCACGTTATATTACAAACGTTGCGAAGTGCATTTCATATATAAAAATGGGAATCTAACCCAACCCTCAACACTCCATGTGGTTAGGCGCAAAGCAAGTGTAGCCTAGAGCGATTTTTTTTTTGTGCATGCGATTAGACTAATGCAACTTTTGATAGAAGTTGGCAAAATGTTGGAAGAGTCATTTAGAACTATTATATGTTGAGATGTTTGCAAATTTTTAGTATTTTCATTTACCTTAGTGCCTTGATAAACCGAACAGATGCAGCCCTGCGTTTAGTGTTGTTAACGTAACGTTGACAGCTGCCTGACAGCTGTTTTGTATTTGGAAGCGAGTATTTCATTAGAATCAAAACGGAAACGTGAACAAATTTAGTTTAAACTATTTGCTGGGTTCTAAATGTGCACAAGCTATTTCTGTACTTCGGCTGTGATCACTTGTGATATTTAGGATGTCCTTGCAAACAGGGCTGGCATTCATTTTCACAATATTAGCTTCTGTTAGCATTGTAGCTGCTATTATCTTGTTGGGTAAGCAGCTCGAGGCTAAAATTGTGGCTAGCGCAACGTTTCATTCGAGCGCAATCAATATTGAATACAGCGTATACGTCATAACGATTTGTCTTCTCTCTTTTTGCAGGCTGGTTTTTGATTTGGAAGGCCTTTCTATCGAAATTTCGCTTGGTGCGCGAACTGTTGGGTCAAGAGGAGCCGGAGGAACAGCATCTGGTTGGTGGGGAGCAAAATCAAAACGCTCGAGCACGCAAAGCGCGACGTGACTAAACGACACATCTGCCCAGACACGCACACACACTCACACTCACAGACACGCACGCACTAGCACACAGAAGCCAGCGCACTTACACACGTATTCATATCCAGCCTATATAAATCGAGCATTCGCCAAGATGAATATACGCTGCGCCAAGCCCGAAGACCTCATGACCATGCAGCACTGCAATCTGCTCTGCTTGCCGGAAAACTATCAGATGAAGTACTATTTCTATCACGGCCTGACCTGGCCCCAGCTGAGCTACGTGGCCGAGGACGATAAGGGCGGCATTGTTGGCTACGTGCTGGCCAAGATGGAGGAGCCGGAGCCTGGAGAAGAAAGCAAACACGGACACATCACCTCGCTGGCGGTCAAGCGCTCCTACCGCCGTCTCGGCCTCGCCCAGAAGCTGATGAACCAGGCCTCACAGGCCATGGTCGAGTGCTTCAACGCCCAGTACGTATCGCTGCACGTGCGCAAGAGCAACCGTGCCGCCCTCAATCTCTACACGAACTCACTCAAGTTCAAGATCATCGAGGTGGAGCCCAAGTACTATGCGGATGGCGAGGACGCCTACGCCATGCGGCGCGATCTGCGCGAATTCGCCGACGACGACGACGACAAGCCGAAGACCAAGGACGGCGGCGACGAGCTGTCCGTCACCGAGAAACACACACACAAGGGCGGCGCACACAATCACAGCGGTCACGATGGTCACTGCTGCTAAGGGGAAGACGCCATTAAAACTAAGCAAAAGAAAATATAAAGAATTCTATCAAAAAAAAAGGAGAATCGCATGCGGAATGCGACTTGCGGATTTGCATTTTTGTGCATTAGGTTTTTGTATTTATGTAATAAACACATAAAACGTAATTAAAATTAAAGAAAATGACGAAAAACCTGACAACTTTTTGGGGATTCCCCGATATTCCATCCTTATATTTTTTGAGCGCGCCGGAGTGGAAACCTTGCCTGGTGTTTGTTGACTTTCGCGCCAAAACTTTTGGGTACGCTTTGATTGTGTGTATAAACTTTTTGGGGGGTTCATTTGAGCGCAAAAGTTGGGTTAACAATTTTATGGCTGCCCGGCATAAACTGTTCCCAGTCGTTTACTTCCAGTGCCATAAAGTACCAAAAGCTCGGCCAGCTGCAAAATATCCCCATATTGTGGTACATTTGAAGAGAGAGTGCCAATAGCGCTGGCGCTGTGCGGCCCTGCCGCAACAGCTGTTTTGGGCCTGGCACGTGCACTCAGTTGGCGCCAAAGCAAAACAACTGAGAGAATGTCCTCGCGACTGCGAGAGTTGTGCCCGCAAAATCACAGCTGTGTGTTGTCAAACGTCAAACTGATGCTGCTGCCGCCGCTGCTACGGCTCCGGTTCCAATGGCTCAACTTCAACGATGTTAGTTCGTGAGGCGCTGGCTGAGCAGTAACGTCACGGACACGGGCAATCATTAAACTGGCACAGCTGTAGTCATTTCTAACGGCAAGCAAAACGTGCGTTGCAAAAATATTAACAACCAATTGATTGTACGCAAATAAACAAGAAATTCTAGTTAGTCAACACGATTGCTAAACTGAAAGTGCTGCCCCAACAGCTGCAAGCTGGTGGGCCAACAATTGTTTTTGAATTTTATTTATGTGCGTGCCGCGCTTAAAAAGTGAAAGCAAACAAACTGCGAATCATCTTTAAAGTAGAACCAATGCGTATTTAATGTGCGTTATTTTTTAAGCTGTCGCAGGCCAAATCAATAAGCCAAGTGACAGGCGCCAAAAGCAAAAAACAAAAAAAACCAAAACAAAACAAAACTAAATTACGAATTGGGTAAAAGCGGCGCCCACGTTGCGGCAAGTGCGGCCAAGCAAATGCAGTGTGAAACGGCAAAGTGAGATGTGAGACAAAGGAACTCGTCGAAAGCAGCTGTTATTGTTATTGCTGTTGCTGTTGCTGTTGCAGTTGCAGTTAGTTGTTAGTTGTTGCTGTTCTCCTCCAGCCGAACGGGGTCAAAAGTTCGTGTTGGCTGCCCGCTGCCTAATTTCACCGCATCCACTAACTAACAGCACTAATACTTGTTAAAAGCTCTCAAGCGCAAGTGTGTGTGCAAGTGCGATAGAGAGAGATAGAGCGAACAGAACAGAAGACGCTGCCCAGACAAAAGCGTCAGACAAGTGCGCCCAAATAGCCTAAAGCCAAATACAGCCACACAAGACGCAAATATACGTGTGTAAATTACATATGTAGATGTGCACACAAGTGTGTGTTTGTGTGTATTTGTGTGTATTTGTGTGTGTGTGTGTGTGTGTGTGTGTAGAGAAGACAAACTAGGCCAATTCGCGAGCGAGACAAAACAAAAAATAAAAATATAAAAAGGATGAGAAAGCAAAGTGCAGCAAAAAAAGTAGCAGCAATATAACTAAAAAACTTCTGCCACATTTGTCAATGACTGAGGCCAACGACTCGCGTGACTGCGGCCATAACAATAACTGAATACGCCCACTCCGGTGGCTCATCGGTGGTTCCCCGTGGCTGCTGCTGCTGCTGCTTCTATGTAATATGTTTATGTATGTAGGTAAGTCAGAAAGAAGCCTGTTCACTTCAAAGCAAACTTCAGCGGCGGGTGTAATGACATTTGTCAACGACATAATGCCAAATGCCGACATCGCCTCGCACTATCCCCCAGTTACCCCTTATTATCACTATCCCCTTAACCATCATCACCATCACCATCATCATCATCATCATCCTCTCGCTCATTATGGTCTTTGTCACTGTCAACAGAACTTGCGTCGTCTGTCAGCAGCAGCAGCAGCAGCAGCAGCAGCAGAAGCATCATTTTTAAACAAACATTTGCTTGCTTCTGCTTTCCACTTTCCACTTCTGATTTTGCTTTTGCTTTTTCTGCAGCTGCTTTCTTTTTATTTCAAGTGTTTAGTACTCTTGGCCCCCGTCGTACGTGTTGGCTCAGAGGATGTCAACAGCAAGTTGTGCGAAGACGCCATCACATGTTTTGCCGCTTGTTGGTGTCAGTCGTGATGAGATTTGTAGGGTTGCCAAAGCGCCCAGCGACGCTCAATGGGCGTCTGTCAAAAGTTGCCGCGCGGCCGGCGGTTTCCGTTTCCGTTTCTGTTTCCGTTCCCGCTTCCGTTTTTACAATTTTTAAATGATTGATGCCCACCGCACGCTCACCACTAATTAAAGTTATTTAGCTAGTCGCCAACAGCTTCAGCGCTGTTGCCTATCCTCGTTGTCGTCCTCGTCATCCTGGCGCTGCAATTTCTCATTTTGCACTGTCTCGAACTCTCTGCGAGTGTTTATGGCTTCAATTCAATTAAGCAACTGGGTCAGCGCCGACCGCATTGGCAATGGGCAATGGCCAATGGGCAACTTCAGCCGCAGTTCTTCGAGCATTGCGACGGGGCAAAAATCATCTGGCAGCGTAATTAATTTCCAGCATAGCCCATCAGAGAATGCATCTAGTAAAACCTTTTCCTTCACCTCGCCTCACACATTTATTTGCAGCTTTTGTGTGAAAATTGCATATTTTATCTGCGCGAATCGAAATTAAACTGATGAAATGCCAAACTTAAAAATCCAGCATAATGCGTGTTAATGCAGTCGAATGGCATTTTAATTGCATATATATCGTGTATTTATATACGACTCAGCAACAAATTACACTCAACAAAATAGACGGTTTTAAAAAGTTCAAGCACAAAAATAAAAAAAATTAAACACATGCAAAAAGTGAAACAAAAATAATGATCATTATAAACCCTGCCCTTAAGAACTCATTTATTTTGTAAAGCTGCATGCAAAAAAAGAAGGAAAATTAACATTTTAAGCTGCAAGAAAATATTTTATAAAAATTTCTTTCGAGTTAGCAGGTTGTAAATCTTTTAAATCTAGAAAAGGACTGAGGAAATGCCATTTAACAAATGTACAAAGCTTGGTATGAATGTTAGAAATTAATTAGCTTATTGAAAAGTGAAGGAAACAAGTTGAAAAGGATATTGGGATGAAGTCTGTATTCAATACAATATAAAAGGGAATACTGTTCATTAGAAAAGCTAAAAAGCTTTTCATAAAATTTTCCAACTGTTTGATTTGTGATTTTTCTCGCTTATTTCATCACGATTATCAAAGAAAGTTGAAATATATTTGAAGTTTCCACTCGCAATCAAATGCGGAATAGAAAAGACTGACAAAAAATTAAGACTGCTAAAATTGAGTGCAAATTAACAAAACTCAAAAGAAAACAACAAAAACAAAAAGAAAAAGAGCCAAACAAAAAGTCAATGTGGACACGCTTTCATGTCAATTTCAATCGCGCATCCATCTGAGGATTGAAAATAAACCCCCATGAAAGCAGCAGACCGAGCAAAATTGCTGAGCCCACACTATTTTTTGTTGGCTTTGTCCAAGGACATGTATTTATGAATTTGGACTTTCCGCATGTTTCGCTTGTCGTTTGTCGCTTGTGGCTAAAAAACATGAAATGTCCATTAAACAAGCTTGTTTTCCTTGTTGTTGTTGTTGTTGTTGTTGTTGCTTTCGTTCTTTTTTGTAACTGTTTGTTGTTTATGAGGCGATTAGTTTTAGCAGGAGGGGAATTGGGCTAACGGAAAATGCTTATTCATTTAAAAGTGGGCAGCTGAAGTTGCCGATAAGTTTTAGCAACATAATTTTGCAGCAATGAATTGGACTTTACGTCTAATATTTATCTACCATCGATTTAAATGTCAGCCAAAATTTGTCCTGCGGGAGTCAAGTGTGAAAACTTTACGCCCCAAAAAACTTTGCGCCCCAAAAACACAAAAAAAAAAAATAAAACAGAAAAATGAAGCAAAGTACGCAGCTAAAGTTGATCAATGAAATTAAAAAGATTTATGATTTCGAGTTGTGCAAGTTCCAAATGAATGAATCCACACACACACACACACACACACATATATATACGCACACACAATCAGCACACCGTCGCTTGGGGAGTTAAAGTTTTCAAGTGTCATCCTCCCCGTTCCCCCCTTCAATTACTTTGAATTGCAGTCATTTCGGTTAATGTGCGGACCCAGGTTCGCCTGAATCGCCGCCAATAAAAAGGGCAAGCAAGAGAGAGAAACACAGAGAAATATATATATATATATATATACAAATAAAAATAAAAATAAAAAACTTATAATAATCAGCAACAAAAGCGCGTTACATTCTATTAAAATCGAAAGAGGTTCTCGGGTTCAATTTCGGTCAAGCAAGAAAAAAAGTCAAGTGAATTACAAATTATGTTAATTTAAAGTGAAGGTTCACCCAAAATAATACAACAAAAAACCAAAAAAAAAAAAATGTCCAAAGTGTTTAAACGCATTCAACGCAATGCACACAGAGGTGATTTGGGTGCGGGGGCGGTAGAAAGAGTGGAGGGGGGGGGGGGGCTTAGGGGCAGCCAGCAACAAAAGGCGTTCTGGGCTCAACAAAAGCCGCATTTCCCAACTCAAGTTAACCGAATTTTCAAGCAGTCTGGACAGCTTCACCCGCCCAAAGGCTCCCCTCTATTTTTTTTTTTGCTTTGGTGGACGCGCTTCCGGCTGCTTTTGCGGCTGTGACTTACGGTTTGTTTGAACAAAGCCTCGCCGGGTTCAAGTGGCCAACTCCAGAATAAAAACGGAAAATGGGCCACAGGAACAATGGGCCAAGTGGGTTTCGCATTCGCATTCGGTTTTGGGTTCGCTTCTTTTTTGTTTTTTTTTTTCACTGCGCTGCGTTTGTTCCATTCTGTTGTGGGGCACAATTAGGGGCTAAGGCTTGCTAATTTTTGATGCTGTGTCAATGCAGCTGCAGCCACGCCCATAAATAACAAACGCAAAATTTGTTTGCATTTGTCTTCCACACAAATTAAATATGATCCCAGCAAAAGACGCACAATTGTTGCTGCCGTCGCTGAGGCTCAACTGAGAGAAATAAAGAAAGAAAAGGTGCTGCCTGGGGCATGGGTTAAAGAACTGCTGCTGCCAGATGTTTCTTTAATAGACCTTCACACCCACCAGAACACCCACTTAGACACACAAACACACACACACACACACACATATATACACACAAACACACCTACACTTAAACACACACACTCGCTTCAACAACGAGACAAAAGTGTGACAAAAAAAAATGGAAGTAAAAAATAAACAAGTCGCTTGCTGCTTGCTTGCTGAGCCCTTTGCTTATCGTTGCCGTTATAGTTACCGTTAACTCCGTAAATACACTGAGCAAAAATGAGTGTTGTAAGCTTAAGCAGGTCTGCATTTTAATATATTCCTGACTATCTCAAGAAACTCTTCCTTTATTTGTATGTTATCAATTAAAATTGAATTCAAACTCACTTAAAAAGTTGTTATTATAAATACTTTAAAAATTCCTTGTTTTTATTTATAACTGCACTTTTGTGTTCCCCTTCCTGTGTATCTTTTTGCTCTAATGGGAAAGCAATCATTAACAACCTGAAATTCAATCCCAGCTACTCTCAAGTACAGTTCTTTAAATGATTTTGTATTGTGTTGAAACATGCCGTTTAACAGATAGATAAATGCCACCGAAATATTTGACAGTGTAGACACCCTAGGCCTCTGGGCATCGCATATATGGGGAGACATCACATGACCCGCATATCATCAACCGGCTGCCGTTTGCCTTTTGGCAGTGCCCTACGACAACAACAACAACAACAACAACAACAACAACGCGACTTGGCAAATTTAAACAACGTAAATGGAAATGGCGTTAAAGAGAAGAAAAAAAAATGTCACGCATACGACGCTTTGAACCTTTTTCACGTTGAGTTTGTTTTACTTTATTTTTTTGTTTGCTAGTTCTTGCGTGAACGCGTTTTAAAAGAGAGAGAGAGAGAGAGAGAGCACAAAATAAAAAAAAAAAATAGAGATGAGAATGCGTTGCGAGGCAAAGCAAACGAATCAGCGCAGCAGCCCCAAGAAGAAGAAATTTGGCAGTTTCTTGTGGGGCGCAACTATTTTGCGGGCTCTGCGGCTGCCGCTGTCAAAGGCAATCGGCGCCAGGCAGCCAAATCAAATGCCCAATTTGCGATATTGCGCATACGCCGCGTGTGTTGAAAAATAGAAAAATTCCAAGCAGAAGGAGAAAAAGAAAAAGCATCAGAAAGAACGCTATAAATGAAAATGTTAGGCTAAATGTGCAATATATATATTGTTTTTTTTTTCGCCCATTTGTTTGCACATTTATTTTATAAAGTAATTCCGTTTTTAACTGCATTGACTGGGACCTCGGATCGTTTGGCTAGGCCTCAATTTGCCCTGGCCAAACATTGTGCCACGCCCATTTCAATTAGGTGCCGACTAAAAATGAGTGCCAAAACATTTGAGCGCGTTGCTGCAGTTAATTAAAATTTAGTTTTCATTTTGGGTTTTATGGTTTTTGGAGCAAACTTTTTGCTAACGCAAATTCCCCATGTGGATTATTAGTGTGTACACAGGTGTGTGTCTGTCTGTGTGTGTGTGGGTGTGTGTGTGTTTGTGTGTGGTGCTTAGCAGCGAATTACCATCATTGCAATGTGCTGTCAATGCGGCTTATAGACTGGCCATGTTATACCAACTATTGACGGCTATTTGATTATGGTTAAATATTGGCCAAAATGCATCAACCAATGTGCATTAGTGTGCGGCCAGCCGTGCAGTGTGTGTGTGAGCGCTTGTGTGTGTGTGCCAAAATATTTTCATTAATTAAAAGAAGGCAACAGTTACGGCCCGCTTTCCCAAGGGGCAAGCAAAACACAAGCCACACGGACCAAAGTCAAATGGCAACAGGACCGCAATTTTATTTATATTTAAATATGATATATGTATATATATATATATATATGTTATGTGTATGTATATATATTCTTTTATTATGTGTTGTTGTTGTTTTGTTCACTTTTGCGCTTTTGTGTGCTTTTGCTTTATGCTAATGTCGCCTGGTGGCTGCGACTGGTGCCATAAAATGTGCTAATACACAGGAAAAGTGGAGGCGCATTTGTAACTTTGCATTTAAAAAAGCATTATGTTAAAATCTGCCTACGGTCATAGTCAGCAGGGATAGCTGGCTGGCGTGTCAGGATGGGGCCCCCATAGACGCCACGATGCGCAATTAGATTTCCGCTAAAGCGGATTTCGTGATATCGCGTGACTTGGCGGCCCACAATTCAGAGCCAGGGAGCAGCAGCAGCGACGACGACGACGACGACGGCGGCGGCTTTGGATTATGTTTAAAAATCAGAGCGCAAAATTGTACAAAATGACAACGACAGGAGCAGCAGGAGGAGCAGCAGCAGCAGGAGCAGCAGCAGGAGCTGGTAGTGAAAAGCGTCAGGGAAGCGTAAAATGAAAACAAGTTGCAGGGCAGGCGCGCATGTAGGGCGACGGGGCTAAAACCAGAATGGCAACAACAATTACAGCAACGGCGACAATAGGAAATGACGACATGAATAACAACAACAGCAACAACTACAGTTTGAGGTGGGTGGTAGCGGGTGGGGGGCGGGAGACCCGCATCGAATGATAACAGGCGCAAATATCAAGCATATTAAAAAAGTCAAGCTGGGTGCAAATGCTCGAGGAAAATACTTCAGAGGGTAGCCCGTCTAGCTTTGTCTTAGCGGCGTGGCACATCGTGGGCGATAGCATCGACAAGGGGCAAGCAACACTTTGCCTGACAATGCAAAATAAAAGCAAACAAAACGCTGTCGAAGTAGGCGCACAATGAGCGTGAATTAATGGCCAGATTCGAGATGAATCTCAATATAAGTAGACTCCGCCCAACAACAAAACACAACACAACAAAACACAACATTGACAACAGCAACTTGGACATGTACATGGACACAATGGCGCTTGAGGCTGTTAACTGTGCCCTGGACGGGGCGGGGGCGGGGACGGGGGCGGGGGCTTTAAATGGGTCAAGCGACTCTTTCTCAGCGCTTGAAGTATGCATAAAGTGTGCCTTATCTTGTTTTTGCCCAGAGCTAGTTGATTTAATTATTCAAATTGATTTAATTACTTTATTTATCAGCAAAGATTGAGCGAAACTAAACTGGCTTTTGGAATTTCTCCTTAAGTATATCCTTGGATATCGCTTACACTTATCGCTCATCGCTCAGTCTCCAGTATCTATTTTTCAATTAAGTTCTCCGTAAATTTCAATTGCCAACATGAATATTCAAGTTCTTTCTCTCTATGTAATAAAACTTTTTTAATTCTTCTAAACTTGCACCTACATTTTTTTTTGCTTCCCTTAGTGCAAACTTTTACAATCTGTGCACATATCTTTTCATGGCTTTTACATTTAATGGAAAATTCTTGATTTAATTTATTAAAACATAAAACTTATTTGTAAACTCTGGGAAATTCTTCAACGTTGCACCGACTGGCTTAATACACTTAATTAACCGCAGCTGTAGGGGGGGGGGGGGTGGGGGGGGGGGGAGAGGGAGGGGGGGGGGGGGGGGGGGGGGGGGGGGGGGGGGGGGGGGGGGGGGTCAAATGTCAACGTATGCGACGCGGTCGCCTTAATTTATGCAGCGATGGTCAGCTATGTGTGTGTGTGTGTGTGTGTGTGTGTAAATAACCCGTTACATGGCTGTCTTTTGATGTTGAAATTTACTTTATTTTGTTATTTTTTTCCTTTATTTTCGCCCTGTTTTTTTTTCGTCCGTCGAATGCCATTGGGAGAAGTTTTGTAACTGCATTTTATTAGCACAAAATTCATTTGCATTTTATTTGCGCTCTCGTTACCCAAAAAGTTGACACACTCCACTGTTATAAATTGACATTACAAGCGCATAAACGTGTGTGTAAGTGTGTGTGTGTGTGTGTGGGTGTGCGGGTGTGTGTTTGTCATAAGAAAATAAACACCTAAAACTAAAAGGCAAACAACAGGCGTGTTCAAAAAGCTGAAATTAATGCAATTTCAGTTGTTTTTTTTAACAATTTTTTTATAACTTTTTTAATGCAGTTGTGTGGCTGTGATTTAATCATACATACGCACACACACACACACACACAAACATACAAACATATTTTGACGTTGTTGTCACTTGTAACTGCGCACTTTTCCAAAAACTTTGACGGACCAAACGTCAAAAGTTGTTCTGCTTTGGGGAAATTTGGGGGCGGGGCTGGGGGATGGGGATGAGGGGCGTTGTGTTTTGTGTTTTGGCCGCGAAGGGCGCCCGCAGCAAATTGGCCATGTTTGAACATTGTAGTGTAGCCGTAGTGTGGGCGTGGCAGCCGTCGAGGGGCGTGCTGCACAAAATTCGTTTAGCTTAACTTTTTTGGAGCATGCTCCTTAAAATGCCATAAAGTGTGGCCAATGTTAGGACCAAAATTAAATAGTTGCTCTTATTGTTGTTGTTGCTGCATAGCTTATAACGGCAGTTAAGTAAGCACTTCTTTTAAATTCATTTGTAATTAAACAGTTAATTCAACAACTGCTGTGTGCCACATAAAGTTGCAAGTTGGTAAATTTTTGTGTTGAACTTGCAAATGTTAAAATTTTATATGTTAGATAAATTGCATTTGATAGCTGAAAAATTAGTTAGAAAGTAAACCTTAAAAAGAGATTATTATTTATATTTTTTTTTTATAAAAATATATTTCATATTTGTGAAGGGAGCCTTAAAATTGAGACTAGCAAAAAGTGTATAAGCAAATTTAAAGGTGATCGCTATAAATATGATATGTATATTGATGATAAACTTAACTCGATAGTTATAAAATGAAAAACGATAAAATGCGTAAAAAAGAAATAAAACTTTTTTATTTGCAAATGTGAATTGATTTCCGTGAAAGCTTCTCACATACACAAATACTCACACACACACACACACCCATAGATATGTATGTATAAAAGATAAGCGAGTTTCAAGCCGCATCTTGAAATGTTAGTTGGCTTTTTTATGGCATCAATTGCAGTTGCGCCAGCTGGCCGCAAAATGATGACCTCCACTTAACATTTGACTTAACATATCAGCAAACAACAACAACAACAACACTTTACGACAGTTTCTTTAGTCTAAACTCGGCAGCGTTTTATGCCCCAGGTCATTAATTCGGAGCGCTTAAATTAGCAGCTGCTGTGAAATATATATATGTAGTATATATGCCCAAAGTTTGCTCGATAAAATGCCTCAAACTCAAAAGCCATGCACTGTCCCCCAACTTGGCCCACACCTCACACATGGCCATAAAAGGCGCCTGTGTGTGTGTGTGTGTGACGTTGTCGCGTACCTTTTTTTATTGACGTAATTTTATACCAACGAAACTAGCGAGCAGCTGGGGCGTGGCAATGTCCCTTCTCGTCCTTGCCCGTTTTTGTTGGCCTTATCAAAATTCTATGCAAAATTTGAATTGACTTTTAACGACTTGGCTTGTACATATTTACATTTAATTTGTATACAATTTCTGACGTTTTGCCTTTTTTATTGCGAGTTTCGGGTTTGGCGTTCATTCTTTTTTTTTTATGCTCAAGATTGTCGCTTAATTTGAGTTTTTCTGTTTGTTTGTTTTTTATTTTTTTATTTTTATTTTTTTTTGGTGCAGTCTACGTTTAGTGCTGGTGAGGGGGGGAAGGTGGGCGGTGGGTGGTGGGGAGGGAAGTTGTGGAGTAGCGTCGTCGTTTTGGCTGAATAAAGTCATTAAAACTTTGGACTATTTTAAGCGCAGCGCACCGAAAATGACATTTTATTTTATTTTGTTTGAGTTTATGAGTGGATACCCCCAGCAAAATGCGCGGGGCATCCTTTAACGTTGATCCTTGGAGCCAAGCTCGGGCTTAAGCTTCACTTGATAAGCCACTGCACAGTTGCTTTAATTGCGTGGACAGTTCCCGCTCCCTATGTGTGTGTCTGTGTGTGTGTGTCTGTGTGTATGTGTTTGTGTGGGGCTAACATAAAGCAAAACTTTGCGTTACAGTTCAAATTAATTGGGTCAAGGGGGCTTTAATAGGGGGGAGGGGGGCGTTGTTTTTGGGGGGCGTGGCCAGCGCAGAGGGATTGCTTTGCTTTTGACACATAACAAGTCAATTTTTTTTTTCTTTGCTGCGGCTATGGCCGATAAACTAGTATGCGGCTGCAACTTTTGGGCGAGGTAAATGAATTACGTAATCAAAAGGCGTAGGATGCCATGGACAAGATCAAAGGCTTGGCCATGGCTTTGGCTTTGGCTTTGGATGTGGCTGTGGCTGTGGCTTCGAAGGTTCAAATTATGGCCGCAGGACGTGGCAGGAAAAGAAAAGGAGAGAAAAGAAAAGTGAAACTCGCTTAAGACAAGACAACAACCCAACTAATTACGCGCTAATTAATAATTCAAATAATGTGCTCTTGTCCCAAGCATGTCCCCCGCATTGTCCCTCTGTCGTATACGTAATGTTGTTTTGCGTCCCTTTTGTTGTTTATCTTGATTAAAGATGGGCGCACCCACGCCCTA
Source organism: Drosophila lacertosa (assembly GCA_004143845.1). NCBI lineage: Eukaryota > Metazoa > Arthropoda > Insecta > Diptera > Drosophilidae > Drosophila > Drosophila lacertosa. The sequence goes on along the minus strand of SCDZ01000487.1, from coordinate 87,606 downwards.
ATGCACAGATGGGGTTAATATTTTTCCATTTGAAGGCAAATGAATATCTACGAGCATTAGTCAAAAGCGTTGTGCTCGCTGCCCAAGCAAAGAACTTTGATTTGCAGCCAAGTTCTTAAATATGCAATTTATCATCGCAAACTTTTGCTTCGGCTTCGGCTAATGAATGCGAATGCAAAATGTTAATGACAGCGACTGGAACTTTTCACTCTTGTAATTAATTGAAGTTGTATGCGCAAACAGTAACAGTTACCCATTACTCGCTTTCAGTTTTCAGTTTTCAGTTTTCCGTTTTCAGTTTTCAGTTTTCAGTTTTCAGCTTTGCAGTCACAGCAACAGATACAAATATATATTCACGGCATCCACTGAGAAGTGCACTGAGCGAAACCAAAGCAAACTGGCACTCAGTTACAGCTTCATCAATCAGCCGGTGATTTAATATGCGCGCTGAGTGCACGTTTATGATGTATAGTGTATATGCGAAGCAACAGCAAAATAAAAATAATACACACAGCAAACAAGAAACAGAGCGATGAGCCCGTTGCCCGACGACCGACGCCCGACGCCCGAAGGCCAACGCTGCGTATGAGTTATATATTAATTATTTAAGCGCTCGTTATATTCTGCATTGCGCTGCTCACTTGGCGTTGGTGCTGGGCTGTTGCCTGTTGGCTGTTGGCTGCTGCCTGTTGTCTGCAGGCCGGGTCAGAATGACTGGCCAGCTAGCCAACCAGCCAACCAGCCAAACCAGTCAGCGCCAGCTCTCGTTTTGTCTGTTTGTGGCACTGCAGTGCATTTGTCTGGCGTCTGTCGGACCGGATTGAGGCCATTTGTTTGTGCGAATACCCTGCACTATATATGTTTATTAAAAATGTAGGCGGACAGTTTGTATTTACCCAGAGTCCGAATTCTTATGAGCTAGCCAAGAATTTTGCTCTTAGCTCTTATTGGCCCTCAAATATCCTTGTGCAAAGACTTGTAAGAGCTTTTGTACTCACCTCTAATATTTATCCCCGATTATGTGAGTTTAAATGGATTAAGTTTTTCATTTGCCTTTAAGTCTTGCTTGCTTTAAGTCTTACTCTCTCTTACTCTATGTCTTTTACCATTCTTCTTATAATCGGTCTGCCTTCTAATCTTTTCATTTGTGACATTTTCCCTTTTCACTCACTTTCTGTGTAGCTTTTAATTCTTCTTAATACCTCACACACAGGGTATCAGAAAGTCAAGCAACCTTCTACGACCACAAAGACGGGGGTTTTATTTTTTTATTTGGTTTGCTTCACTGGCCATTGGCCTGCTTTTTTTTATAGTCAAGGCTTCATAAAAAGCCATACATGGCTCTCTTTCTCTCTGTGTGTGTGTATGTGTGTGTGTGTGTGTGTGTGTGTTTGTCTCGTGGCGGCGTGAAATTGTTTACATTTTTGCTTTAGCCAGTGCTCGGTTCTTTTTTTCAATGCGCATAAATGGAAACACATAGTTATGATGTTTTTTATATGGCCACAAATGTAACGCCCCCTCCGCCAATCCCTACATTGCCTTGGCCAGAAGCGGGATTGGGCACAGGCCCAGGCCCAGGCCCAGGCTACAAGTACAGAAGAAAAAGAAGAAGAAGACATTCTGGCGTTCAGCTGGCACACATCAGCCCAGGGAATGGACAAAATGAATTAAAAGCTGGCCACATAAAGTCGACATGGCCATCGTTTACCGTGTATTGGGGATGGCTCCCACATTCATTGTCTGGGCTGTTCCTGCATGTTCCTGTTTATTATATTCTTTTTTTTCGCTGCTTCTCGTTGCTGCTGCTACAAATGCTCCCCAGTGCACTGTTAAAAGAATAAAGAGCACTAAACTGCTGCCGGCCATGAATTATGCTTTAATTGTGCGCGCATTTTAAATGAGATCAACTAAAAGCACCGAAACTTGTGCACTCTATTGGCCTGAAAGTAACTTCAGTTGAACTTTAACAAAAGGCAAACACAAATAAAAATATAAATATGTATCTTTGTATATTTATATATCTTTATATATCTGTGGTTACATGTCCGTTCTGATTCGTATACAACACTTTTTGCGTAGTGTATATCGAGTTAAAGGCAGCTTCATATCTAACAAATGCGGCAAATAAAATGTTCGCTGCTCTCGTTTATTTTACGACTGAATGTGCAAACATTTGCGTTTAGTTCTTTATGAGAATTAAAATTCCTGCACCTGTTTGCACAGTTGTTGCTTATCCTGGCCACTCGTTTGCTCCTTTCAACATCTGTTCGGTGATAGCTTAAGAGCAGGCCCCTTTAAATGCCAAGACGCAAATAAAAACTTAATGCAATGCGCTCAGGGGCTCTCTGTGTATGTGTGTGTGTGGGTGTGTGTGGGTGTGTATATGTATGGGAGGGGGGTGTGGCAGGTGCAGAACTCAAGTCATTCGCCTAATGAATGCGCCAAAGTGAAGTGCGCAAAATTGAAAAAGCACAACGAGACGTAGGAGAAGGAGAAGGACAAGAAGAAGGAGACGAGGCAGGAGATGATGAAGACGAAGACGTAGCCAAAGCCCCGCAAAATGATGAAAATGAAGCGCAATGACAGCAACAGGCGCAAAATCTGAATAAATAATACACAGCCAAAGCGAAGGTAGCCAAAAAGAAAAGTTAAACGAAGAGGAAGAGAACTGAAGAGCAAGAGAAAAAGAAAATAATATTGAAATGCTGATTAAGTTTACTTTACGCTGATTTGCTTTTGGATTCTCTGATTCGGCTTCATTCACATCTTCAGTGCCAGTTTCAGCCTTAGCTTTAGATTCAGCTTCAGCTTCAGCATCAGCTTTTGGCTTAATTTTAACGCCTTGTTGGCTGCTGGCCGCAATCAACAAAGCAAAAGAGCTGCCAGAAATGCAAAAATCCCAAAGAATCAACCGCTTAATTGTTGCTGCCAGACGCAGAATATTAAAAAAGGCAGAAAGAATAGGTCGCTAGCTTAAAGTACCCTGTAATCAGTTCAAAGGTGAATGTTCCACTAATCTTTGGTGCTTTGCTTGACTGATACATATTTATGTATATGGTTTCCAAGTCTGTAACATATTTAAACCAAGTATTTGCATAGCCGCTTTTAATTTTAATTTTGTACAGGGTATCCCAAGTAGTATAGCAAAGTGCAATGCAAACAAATGTTTCATAACAATTCGTAAGCAAATAACTCAATATAATGACTAAACGTTAACTTGGCTGGTAGCTAGGCCTCAACAGCAGCGTATTGGCAACAGCTTGAGCTCATTAACTTTGGCTACAAATCGCTAACGTGTGTGTGTTTGTTTTTTTTTTTGTTTTTTTTCGAGAGCCTTTGAAGGTTTCTGGCCTTTAGGGGTCTCAGCCTCTTGTTTGTCTGTCGGTGGTAACAAATCAAGCCGAGATCGTGACACGTGTTGCTTTGATATTTGATGAGCAAAACTTTTGGCATCCAACTAAACGACCCATGCCCCTCTCCCCTCCCCGCTCTCCCCGCCCTCTGCAAATATAGAACAGAAGTCAAACAAAAACAAAGTTTTCCCCTGCACTGCATGAATATTGATGTATGGCTGTATGTGTGTGTGTGTGTGTGAGTGTGTGAGTGTGTGTGTGATGTTGTGTGTGATATTGTGTGCGATAGCAATTATAGTAATTGCTTAAAGTGGCGCTTCGCAGAGTCCTAGCCAGGATTTATGGGCCGCGCTCGCCGCTTCATTAGCATAAAAATCAGATTACTTTACTCATAATGTGCATATTTTAAAATATATAAATGTCGCTGGTGTTTTCTTTTTTTTGCGACTGTGTTTGTTTCTTTTTTTTTGTTTCTGTTGTTCTCTCGCGTCTTGGCTTGTTGATTCAAATGAAATATATTGTTATGGCAAACACGCAGGACAGCCAGGCCAGGACATTGAGCAGGGACCCTGGGGGCGTCTCTGCTTGGCAGCTTTATTAATTTATATTGTTGACTTTTATCAGCGGCAGCGGCGGCGGCGGCGGCGGCCCAGTGCGCGGGCATGTCAATGTCAACGCTGTGTCGCCTGCCTGCCACGCCCCCTCAGCCCACAGGCTCTGCACCGCCCACCTGCTGCCTTATCAGCAACACGTGTAATGAATGCCTAAACTGTCATTATCACCTTCTGGCGCGTGTTATGTTTTTCGGTTGTCATGTCAGCAAATATTGTGAAAAGATATCCGCGCCTTCGCCCCCCGTCCCCAGCCTGCGCCCACGATTTACGAGCCCCACTGCGGACAGTGCTCCCAGTCCTGCCAAAAATGTGACACATATCAGCATTTATGTTGGGCTTCGTTCTCCTTCTGTGTAGAAGGATACACATATACATATGTGTGCCTCTGTGTGTCTGTGTGTGTGTTGTGTGTGTTGTGTGGGCTGGACAAAGATGTTTTTAGACGGATGCATTTCACAGACAGCAACGAAACTCAAAATTGATATGTGGCTGATAACGATGAGGGTAAAAAGCTTAACGTAAAATAAATAAATAAATAAAAGCATGCCCAAGTTATTAAATATATATTTGGCAGCATTTCTATACAATATTTTTTTTGTGAACTTTTACTTATTGATAAATATTTTCTATATTGATAAGAAAAACTCACAAAATTCGTGTGCAGTTCAATTGAATAAAATGCTTTGCATTGTTAAAATTTTCCTAATTGTTTTTTGTTTGTATATCTTTGTTTTTTTTTTGTTGACAGTAAAAAGGATGTCTTAAATATTTAGTGTAGACTAGACCAAATTGAATATTTTCTCAATATGCTCACTAAAAATGTGTTAGCTAACTCACCTTTGTATTGGCTGTACAGACAAGTAAATTAAATGTTATACGAGTATTGTCCAAAAAAAAAAAACTGAAACATGCTGGCTTCAAATTCCATGGCCATATTGTTGCACTATGTTGTTGATGCTGTTCTACATCAACTCTACTTTATGAAGTCAGAGCTGCCTTTGTCCTTTACCCATTCTCACTACATACGGGGTATAAGAAAATCGCACACTCTCAGTATGTTACATACTCATAACTCACTTTATATTTCAGCGTATTAGTGAACGTGCTTCGTGCGATAAGAGAACTTTATGCTAAGAACAAAACAAAAAAAACAGCGAAAATTTCAATAAAAGAAAAGCATATCGTTTTCAGCAATTGTGTCACTTGCACTTGTACCCTACTCAGTGGGGAGACAATTATCTGGGGCAATGTGGCAGGTGTTGGCTTGCCAGGGTTTGGCTGCCAGTTGGCTCCTTCGGGCACATTACTCATACGTCCCGTGGCGTGTGAATGGAAAACAAGCTTATGAAAAGGCGCACGCTTTCGGCTTTTGCCGCTTGCAAATTTTCGCGCTGTTGTTTATATTTATGCGCAGGCACAGCCACCACAGCGGCAACAACAACAACATTGAAGGGGAGCAATAAGTATGACAACAACAACAACAGCAAACACCTCACGCAGTGTTGTGGCATTCATTGTTGTTGTTACTGTTGTTGTTGGCCTGTCGTCTACGACAGCGCAATAAGTCATAAAAAAGAAAAAAGTTGTAAAGGGCTCTTAACTTTCACTTTCATCTTTGTTGTGTGTGTGTTTGCGACTTGACTCGCTGACTGACTGAATGACCGAATGAATGCCCGACGAGCTGTCCTCATTCCGCACTTGGCCAACGCTTAACTTTTATGGTGGGCAGCCCACCAAGACGTACCCTGCCATATTTCCAGCCAGTCGCATGAATAGCCAAGTACGATTACAATACCCTGGCATGGTTGTGGAAAGTCCATGATCAGAGGGAAGGGGAAGGCAACCGACAACCGACGGCCGACGGGCGGTCGCATAAATAAGCAAGCAAATGTAAGTGATGGACTTTATTTTAATATTGGCCGCGAAAGCAAACGCGAAAGCGGACGCAATGACTGAGGAGAACTGAGACTCCAACTTGGACGCGTACGCCATTGGCATTCACATTTTGTTTAATATTAAGAAATTTTCCTTTTTGCTTAACATGCATACATATATATATATATATATATATATTACATTTTCTTTGGCTGCTTTTGTTTTTTTGTATTTTTCTGTTTTTGTTGTTGGTGTTTTCCTGAAGGCTTTTCCGCTTAAGTGAAATGAAATGACTGGACGCTTTATGAGATATCTGCGCTGCGCTAATGAAAATATGTTTCGAATGTAAATTGGGACATTCGCTGGGGCTTTTGGACTCTTCTTTTTTTACGACCAGAGGAGCTAGCTGCTAGCAGCTAGAAGCTAGGACCTAGGACCTGGGACCACAACGATTTCCGGCGCCTAATGAATTTGTCAAATGCTGACCCACATTCAACGCCCCTTCGGGGACATTGCCTTATCAGCGGCGCTGAGTGAGGCCAACTGTGCACTGGACATGATACCCTTTTCAATTTGCTGATATGTACAATTAAATGCGTCCCTCTGTGATAATCACAAGGCGCGTGGCACAAGGCACAAGGCACAAGGCGAGGCGACATTCAGATGTGGTGAACCGTGACCTGTCCCTTGTTAGCTTTGTGCTATCTTTAGTCTCAGCTGCCCATGCCTACACATCGTTTAAGGGGTATATTTGTTGGGCGTACGGCTTGTAACAATTAGAAACAAATACTCCAAAATGGAGTGCGGAGAGTATATTAAAAGTCGTTGCTGCGTCCTGGGCGGCATGCTCTGCTCCTTATCGCCGCCAAGTTGCGCGCTTCGCCATAAATCTTTTGCCTGATTTATGTCGCTGCTCGACATTGGCCTCAAATTTATCGCAGCAGCTCGATGATAGCTGCGCCCAAGTCGGACCCACGGTCGCGGCCAACGTTGTCCTGGCTGCCGACAGAGGCGTCCTTTTGCAACTGGGCCGTTGGCTGACATCCTTTTTCAACGTGTTGGCCGTCTTCAAGGCAAACAGCCAACGGCCACAGTTTGTATGTATGTGTGCCTGTGTGTGTGTGTGTGTGTGTTTGTGTTTGTGTGACCAACATGCATGAGTGTCCTGCGAGTGTGCCCAACTCAATGTCTGTCGCCGTGTGACTGAGCTTAATTATCATTGCCGCGAGTTGGCGCCTCGGTCGCGCCTCGATGGCATTTTGTGTGACTTCTGTCGGAAATTAATTTCCTTTCGGCCTGTTCGCACTCGCGCGCACACACACACTCACACACACACATACACACACGGACACACAGAGGCGAGAGCCACTCGGATATACAAGGATATGCGTGCAGTTGCTCAATGACGCTGTTGACTTAGTGTGAGTGGAAAAGCTTTTGCTCAGCGCTGTATTTGCGTTTAATTTTATATGAATAACGGAAATTTGCGGCTTTCCGGCATTTTAAATTGCCATTAAAGCGCTGCAAGCAATTGCACACACACACACACACACACACACACATATATCGCCACAACAAAGGCAACGCGCTGCGGCTGCGGTTGGCGGCCATTTGGTGAATTGTTAAAATTTAATAACAACATAGATGCCGCATCTATTTAATAATTGCGCTTAATTCACAGCCCGCAAATGTATGAAACATCATTTAAAGTGGTTTTAAATGGCCAGCGCGCAAAAGTAGGCAACACATTTTTCAATGGGGCTGCGCTCGAAAGTAGGCAACGAAAATTTGAAAAGGGAAATTGTGACAAGTGAAAAATGAGTTAAGTGAGGGCAATTTATCATAAACTGACTGCAAGTCTATAAACGAGGGTTGATCATTCAGTAACCAAACACTTGGCCCATCAAACAATATTTCTTTTGTATTTTTTTTTTTAACAATCCGTCTAAGATGACATGCCAAAATAGCAGTAAATTATTGCAAAAGTATCCAATTTGCAATAAATTAGGTAGAGTCTTCAAAGTTGCCACCTTGTCGGCTTTAAGTAGCTCATCTCTCGCAGTTGCTGCATCTCTTGGCTTGCCACATTTTGCAGTGCAAATGATGTGCCCAAAGCGGCTTAGAGCAAGCCACTTACGCCGCAAATTAAAGCCAAGTCTGCAAATATACAACTCGTTGTGCATGTCCTTTTGCTCCTTGCAAGCAGCATATTTGATTATGCTTGGCTGTGCAAATGTGGCTGAGCGTCTCGACGACAGCTGTGTGTTGCTTATTGCCAATTATTGTCCATAAATTGCGCATTTATGAGCCGACGAACGAGTGTGTGTATGTGTGTGTGTGGCTGTGTGTGTGTGGGTGTTTACCTTTTTCATGCGTACCGCACAAATGTGCTCGTATTTTGTGCCTAATGTGGCCCATTAACAGTCTCGGCGTCGGCTTCTAGCCAAATGAACAGCGCTCGAGTCTTGGCAATTGTTGCACCAACTTCTGTTGCTGATTGCCTTTAGAGGGAGGAGGCTGTGCAAATATTTGGCCAAAGGTTAGCCACTGGCGCCAGGCTCAGGCACTAAACTTGAATTTGTCGACCATAGCTGACCAGAGCACAAGAAACAAGAATATACCCTGTGCAAGTAAATAAATTAAATGATAGTTAGAAGTTAGACTTCCTGCTAATGTCTAATAGCTGATTTCCTTCACCGTCTGTCAAATGCAACAAACTCTTTACTTGTCCTCCTTACAGGGTAGCATATTCTGGAGGCGTTAACTTAATTGCATTGCTGAGCGGCTTTGTGTCGGCTTAAAGTCAGGCAGCCAGCGTTGATTTGTTTTGCCAACGTCAAGCCCAGCCATTCCAGCGTCCGGTTGGGTAGTAAATCAATGGGGCATATGCGATTGGTTCTAAAAACAAATGCCCCTACCCCTATCCCTGCCTCGCCGCTGCTCCTCGTTGGCTGTCAAAGTAAATCTATGCATGGACGCCACTTTTAGCGCACATTTTTCACATTAACTGGCTGCGTCGTCGTCGACGTCCTTGTCAGTAATTTTGTATGCACAGTCAGATGGCAGGACAACAAATCACTATCTGTAGCACAGCAGGAAGCACTGGAAGCCAGCCAGTTGCGGAGCACTGCAGCACCAGATAAATAAACAGTTGCGCTCCAACTCGTTGATAGATCGACAGACGATTGCAGTTTGTTGGCGCGAAATTGCATTGGTTGGGGGCGTTTTGGCGTGGCAAGTGAATTGGGGCTGGGGCTGGGTCTGGGGTTGGGGTTGGGGTTGGTAAAGGATATCATAATGCGATTGACTGGCCGATAGTCGGTTAGGCAGTCAGTCAGCCAATAATAACAACTACAAATGTGCGTCTGTGTGGAAAACTAAATTGTAGTGCGTTCGTTTAAAGCTAATTTATATGCTTTTTCCATTTTTGCCGATTGATTATTGCATTCGAATCTTTCATCAAATACCCTTTTGCACTCGGCAAAGAGCATTTCGAGAATTTAGAGCATGTAATGCTGCAATCTCGAAAGAAATTCAACTTATTTTTCACATTGCATTGAGGGATCTTAGATGCATAGACACTTCCTGTTGTTCGAGTTGATTTCCGTTTTTGCATGAGCTTAACTTTCGATTTTGTTTTGCGCTCGCCGCTTGGGGAATCGCATCAAAAGCAGGAGCAGGAGCAAGAGCAGGAGCAAGAGCAGAAGCAAGAGCAGAAGCAGGACGCATTCCTTGCGTTTCTTTGCATTTTTCAGTGTTCGACTTTCGCCTTGCTCAAGTTTTATGCAGAGTTTTTCGTTATCATGTTCTTGATTTATGAAACTGTTTTTATTATTTTCATATTGTTCGAGCGGCGGGCGGTCTAAGCAAAGGCAAAGCGAAGGCAAAGGCAAAGGCGAACCCAAAAGGCAAAGGCGCCTGGCTTGCCCACGCCCCAGCTCTGATTTGTGAAATCACAAGAGTTTTTTCCGTAGCGCTCAGCCTTGTCTTCTGCTCCTTGCTGCTCCTTACATTGCCACATCGTTTTTTTTTTTTTTTGTGCGTTGCACCAGAAATTCGTATTCCATTCTGTTGTTGGCCATGGCTGCAAACTTTCCTACAGATTACAGAGGGGAGCTGGGGGAGTCCTGTGAAAGGGTTGTTAGAGTTAGTGCAGTGCATGGCGTGCACGATATTTCTTACAAGTTCTCAAATTTGATTTTTGCTGTTTGTTGTGGAATTCGAAATGATTATGGAGCATTTCACGTCTCTTTGCGCCTGCAACTCCCCCCCGCCCCCCTCTGTTGTCCTTTACTGCTCGGCAAAAGTTGCATTATGCGCTTTGTTGGTCAACAAGAATTTTTGGCTGCTAAAACTTTTTACCCGAAAACTGCTCCCATATGAATAATGCATCCATGCGGCTGGCAGCATCAGCATCAGCAGCAGCAACAACATCAACATCAACATCAACATCTGCAGCAACAGTAACATTAGAGCTTAATTTTTGGAATTACCACGGCCAAAACCACTCAGAAGCCATTTGGCAGTTATTAATGCATTTTGCAATTTGCAGTTAAATCAAATCGAGTGTGAAATATTTTGTGTAATAAGTTAAATTGCACTAAATTGATCAACTAAAAGCAAGTCTTCAATTTAATTAATTGTTAATATTTTAATTTAATTTGCAAACTTAAGAAATTTGTGAAATCTGTGATTTAATAAATGTGAATTTTCGATAATATTCACTTACTAACATATTATATATGTATATGGAAAAGTACATCCTCCCTTTGCCCCCCGTTACAGGGTATTTTCTAGTGCAGCACTTAAACATAAACGCATTAAAATTAATGCCTAACATTAGCCACAAATTATAATAGATTTTCTCAGAAACTTAATTTCATTTTATTTCAATTACTTAGGCTTCAGCACATAACATTGTTGTGTCTATATTTATCCGCATGTTAAGTCAATTGGCTGCTTCCTAATTGATTTAAACACTGAAGAAATTAAATGAGAGTTCAATTTCGTAAGAAATTTGTTAAAGTTGAAGCTGGGGCAAGTGTAAGTGGCTGGTTGCTGAAAAATGCCAGTGGCAATTGTTGACATTCCTTTCTGGCCACAATCAAAAATACACTTGTCGTTTACACCCAGACGCCCACTGTCCCACTGTCCCACTGTCCCAGTGCCCCAGTGCACCGCCCTGGCCCCGTCCCTTGCCACCGCCAGCGATCCACTTGCCACACAATAAAATATTAATAAATTCCATTACGAAAGAAAACACACTCGAGTGCACAGCAAAACATCAATGGCAACAAGCGTTTGGGATTGGCATTGGAATGGAGATGGCGGTGGCGATGGCGATGGCGATGGCGATGCCGATGGATCTGAGAGATGAAGATATTGAGGCATCGTCATCTAACAATCACTAAAAACGCCGCTACGATTCCGATTGCGATTCGCCGAGTCTGAATTTGATTGTGTTGCTCTGTGGCAACAATTTTCAATTGAAGTGCTGAAGTGGCAGCGGGGACGCCTTTTCCAATTCAATTGGCAGCATACTTATGTACGCATACAACCCGATTAGATGAATGTCTGCAGCATAAAGTCTCCTTCTTTTTTTTTTTTTTATTTTTTATCAAAGCGCACTTAAGCGAGTTGCTTGACTTTAACTCGTTTATATGCAAATGCTGAGTTTATTTTGGGGCGCCACTTAAATTGCAGCTAAAGAAAATTTAATTGGTAATTTTCGTTGAACTGGCGCTTATCGGCCATGGCTCGAATGGCACGCGCCAACTTGCGCACAGTTTAAATGGCAGCAATAAGAATAATATTTGATTTCTCAAATGACTGAGCCGCGCCGAAACCCCCCCCCCCCCCCCTCCCCCTTTTAACTGTTAGCTGGTGCTGTGTAGGCAAATGCGCTTGTTAACAAGGCCAACACGGCGAGAACTGCAGGCAGTCCAAGTTGCTGCAGCTTTTGCAATTAAATGCTAATGGCGTGTGAAAGCCAATTTTGAAAAGTATACACTGAGAGAAAACGAACTGTGCTAAGTGCAAGGCAATCGTACAGCTAATTTGTGGAATGACAATGCCATTCAAGTTTCGCTCGAGTAGCTCTCAAAAATCGTAGCATACTTTGTAGCGCACTGCAAGCAGTCCAGTTGATAATACACACACACACACAACCGCACACACACCCGCACACAGCCTTACACACAACTATTGTGAAACTGTGCAGAGATGCCGAAATAGCAATTGATTGGACTGTGGTAAGGGAGAGCGTGGGTGGGTGCAAAAAGTCAGCCTTTGTCTACTAGCTGGCATTCATTTAATTGCTCAAAGCAAGGGCAAAGCAAAGCTGCGCGCATATTTCGACTGGCCGCAATGAAACCTTTTATTATAATTTAGGCAGGGCACGCGGCAGGCCAACTGTAGGCGGGGTCTAAAGAGATGACGTCGCTCGAGCGGAAACCACTAACCGAAAGGGCGACCCCATAGTGTGCGTGTGTTGTTGTTGTGTGCGTGCCAACGTTCATTTGATGCTGACCCGAACTAAAACCGCAAACAACACAAAACACAAACAGCAACAGCAGCAGCAACGCGAGCAGTGCTAATACAGCAACTGATTCAGTGAGCCGCAATGGGCGTGGCAAGATCACAAAAACAACAACAACAACAACAACAGAGACCTCGAATTATGTCAAAATCCGAAGCCACAAACAATTAAACAAAATTGCAAATTAGACGTTATTTAGACCAACAAACCGACTCCTCAGTTGACAACAAGAAATCGACCAAGCGACCAACCAAACTGAGCGACCAACTGGGCGGGGGCCGTTGGGCGACCCACTGGCCACGCCCCATTTGCGGTTGCTGCACAGTGGCCAAAATGTCAATGCGAAGGAAGTGTAGGAAATTGCCTATTTGCAATTGTAATTTATTCATGTGGTTTAATATGCCGTGAAGCGCCAGGCTGCAAACAAAGCGCCTCCAAATTGAGCAAAACAATAATTTTGCCTCTCCCATTAAAATGCTGCCCGCCCCCGCCCCCGCCCTGGCCCTTTCCCTTGTTGGATACTTTTTTTCTTTGTTTGCCGTTTGTTTGCAATGCTTTGACTAATGATTCGATGTCAAGGTCAGCCGGATCATCGTCGTCGTCGTCATGATTATTGTCCTAGCTGGATTTCAATTACGAGTTGCGCCCAATTTGACCAAATTAACATCAACTTTGACAAAGGATGCCAAAACTTTGTGGGCCCCAAAATCCTCAAACCGAAAAGTGAGCAATGAGTTCGTCTACGGATTGATTTGCAAAGAGTGAATCGTAAACTTTGAATATACAAATATGAGTTAAGTACTATGAAAAAGAAGCCTATGCAAACTTAAGCTTAAGTAGAGTGAATTATAAGTTTGCCTTACATAAGCTTACTCTTATGTCCAATGCGGCTTTATCTCTTTATTCAACCAGTTTTGCTTTGACTGCCATTCATTAGGCTTTTTGCTGTACGTGGCAATTGAAATTCATGTTGCAACTAGCTGTGGCTACTTACTCGTACTTGCTAAGTCTGCTAATCCGTTGGTCCACTAAATGAAACTATAGATTGCACTTTTATGTCACGACATTCAGGCAAATCGTTCTCCATTTAAAACGGCTTAAAGGCAGCCAACGGCTAACTGCACACAGCACACAGCGCACAGCCACATTTGATTAGAAGGGACAACAAAGCTGGTTTGGCTGATTGGCGAGGCCAAAACTCGGGCGGGCGGGAACAATAAATGAGTGTCCATTTGCGTACGCCCATGCGGAAGATCAGCGCTCACAGCACAGCCACAGCATAGCACAGTACAGCAAATAGAGAGAATTGTTTTCGCTGTCAAATTACGTAAACATTGTCATAAATGAAAAATTCATTCAGCAGCCGCCGACATCGCTGACGCTGTAGCAAATTTGTCAATCTCGTCGAGCCTTTTTTTGCCGGCAGCCAGCAGGCTGCGAACTGGATACTTGTGCTTGGCTTAGACGCCGTCGGGCCTCACATGAGCTTTGTTTTTGGCTTTGTTTTTGTTTGGTTTTTTTTCTGCTTTTGGCTTGGATTTTGGCGCTGTTTTGTTTACATTACTGCAAACCAGCAAATTGCCAGCTCCTCGGTTTTTTTCTTTTCTTTACTTTTGAAGCAGCCGCATGTGGAGCCCGGCCGGCGTCTGTCCTGTTCGTCCGCAGGCGCGACATATTAATTATTCATTTCGATTTTTGGTTTGCCAACAAACGCTTCCCCAAAGCGGGCGTAGAGCAGTGAGAAATTTCTGGACTGGGCGTTGGGTGATGGGAATCCGCATGGGCTGCGACTAAGGGCGCTGCTTGTGATTTATAAACACGCGCGCCGCACTTTGGTGATTTACTGCAAATTGCTTTATAATGTTATATAAATTTTGTTGCTTTTGCTGTTTGTGTTGGTTTTGTTGGTTGTGTTATTTGCTCGCCTGCTTTTGAATAATTATTAAAAGAAGCAAAAATCGCAGACAACGGAATGGTTGAGAGGCACGCCAAATGCACTTTGAACTCTTGACAGATTAAGTATACGCACTGTTGGGCCGTCTATCAACAGCTTTGTCGGCCTGTCTGCTGCACGTAAATAAGGCGTTAATCCGTTAATTTCAGTTATGTGCTTCATTATATTTATATTTATATATATATATTTATTAAAATATTTCAATATTAAATGTATGTTCATTTTGTGCACACTGCTTAATGGGCCTTAAGTCCATTTGATTAGTCCTTAAATTCGAGTTTCGCAACGTTTTTAATTCAATTAAAATAAAATATATATTCACTTTATACCACATAATACCCACTTCATAAGATATAAAAGAAAAAATATCTTTTATTACTTTCACTAAATCAATTAAAAGAAATTGAAGTGAACTAAGTGAGACTAATATCCTGGTAGAGATAATGGCCATTTATAGATTTATGCAAAAGTAGAAGCAAGCCAAAGTATTTTTTGATTATTGCTCTAAATGAAAATTGAGCAACCAAAAAAAAAAAATTTATATATATACATACATATACATATAAATAAATATAAACGGGCTGAGCAAAAGCAAATCTGTGTCTGCCACAAATTACATGCATGCGAGTTGAGTTTTATGTAAATCTTTTTTGGTATGGCTGATTTTCTCTTCTCTAAAGTTTTTTTTGTTACTCTGCCTTGGGCTGTGCCTTTTTTTATTGTGTAAATTTTTCGTAGCTGAAAATTAGAAATGTTCCATCGCGTTCAACTTCACTGACAGTGCGTGGCAAATTGCTTTCCGAAGTCTAAAGTCTGGCCCACACATACACATGCACACACACACGCACACACCCGCTCGCGTACACACCCACACGCACACACACGCACACACGCACGCACACACACATAAAGCAATTGCTAACAATAATAAAATTCCTATTTTTTAACATTTTGGGCTTTTGCTGCGCCGTTTCCGCTTCCTAACAATAAGCACAGTGCACAGACTGCTTGGAAGGGGCGGACGGAGGAGGGGGGAGGGGGAGGCATGTGTAATTTGCATGAACAGACGACGGCACATAATATCCATGCATTAGAATTATGCCCATTGCAGAGCCAAATGGCAAATAATGGCAGTCAGTCCCGGAAAAATGTTGCTAGATAAATGCGAAAAAATCGAAATCGAAAATGTTCACATGTTGCAAAGGGGCAGGGCGAAGGGGAGGAGGAGGGGTGGGGGGAGGGGGGGGGGGCGGGGTAGGATTTGTATAGCTGCGTGTGTGTGCACATGGCGTATGCGTAATAAATATGCCCAGCTCTCATTATTCTGACATAAATCGGCCGGCGAATCGATCATCCAATGCCGTTGCACACACAAAACGATTATGCTGCATAATCACAGCTAAAATTCGGTGGGCTGGCGAGGCCAACAACAATTACCTTAATTACGCTTAAACCTATTTGGGTGGATCGAGGTTGGGGTGGGGTGGGGTGGGGGAGGGATAAGTGAATATAAGTAACTTTTTTGGCTGATAAAATTATAGAGCTGCGCTATGCGCGCCTAATAGAAATATAAAAAGCAAGTGCCGGCCACTGGCTATATCATTATGCAGGCGGCGTGCGTCATTATCGTTTTGCTCTCATTTCCGTTTTTCGCTTTTTCGCTTTTTCGTTTATCATTCATCGCAGGAAGCGTGACGGAGGCGTGCCAATGAGTGCATTTGACTTTGAGGTAGCAGCTGGTGCTGTTGCTGCTGCTACTCTCACCTACACTTTAAGCATTTTTGTCACAGCAATAACTTTGATGTCAGTCCACTAACAGAACTTAACTACCTCATCTCTCTCACTCTCTCTCTTTTTTCCTCCCGCAGGCAAGCGTCGCGCATAAAACAGAAGCTGGGCAATAGAAAAGGCAAACAGCGCGCAGTGACTTTGCCCAGGGCCAAAACAGAGTTGCCTTTTGTGCCCGTCTGGCAATTGGCCAAGTTAATAAACAGCGACTGCTAGTGCAAGCGCAAGTGCGAGTGCGAGTGCGACGGCCGACGCCGATAATGACGTTGCTGCAGCAGCTGCTGTTGATGTTGATGATGACGCCGCTAACTTGGTTATTGCTGCCAGCATAGACATTGTCAGGCCGAGAGACACAGCTAAAAAAGACAGACCGAAAACAAAAGAGCCTCTTCGCTACGCCCCCAAACGTTCCGTTCCGGTCCAGGCCAAGAGCAGGCTTACTGCATTTCCGGTTGTTGTTCCTGTCGCCGCCGACGTCGCCAAGAACGACGCCATGCCACTCCATATGGCCCAAAGCATCTGCGTGGCATGGCCGCTGCTGCTCGCCGTGATTGCGCTAAGCGGTAAGTACCCAACGTTCGCCTTGCTTTTGCCCCACTGTATTCATATTTATGCCAGCGGCAAGGCATTCGCCTGCGCCTGGCAAAGACTTCAGTTAAGTTAAGTTTCGCTTTTATTGTTGCCATAGTTAATTGTTGGCATTTGTTTGACGGCAAACGCTTTGGCTGGCCCTCCAGCTGCCTTTCAGTTGCCTGCCTAACTGCCTGCCTGCCTGCCTGCTTGCCTGGTAACTGCAGCGCCAACAAACGAACGGGATTTTGTTTCAATTAACAATTAGTTTGCACAAAACTTTTGCTGTAGTTTTTGGGGCCAAAGTTACCGCAAAAGTTCTGCCGTTCTGCCATATTCCATTAAATAAAATAATATTGCGTATACGCCCTGTGGCCAGCGTTTGTCGCCATCTTCAATGCATGCTCCGCATTATATCAACTGCTGAGCCCCCTAAAAACTCAGTTAAAATAACTGAATGCAAGACACAATTGCGCCCTGCAAATTGCATGCATACAAAATAAAGCAAATCTGATAAAGTTGCAGTCAAAAGAACAAATAAAAAAAAAACAACTCATATATATATATATGTATATGTTTGTAGTATGAGGCAGGCAAACTTTGGTATGTGTACTCGAGCCACTGCATAATTTAGAAGCCAATTATATGGCAGCTAGTCAAAGCATCATCATCAAATTGAAGAATGCTTTTTAATGGAAATCAAATAAAAACTATAAATACATGTTTTGAGGCAGTAAGTGAATATGATTCATAAAAAGAATTTGTTACAGCTATTTATTTACAGTTGGCCGCAGGTCAAAAGCAATTATAACTTTTACCAAACTATCCTAGTGCAGCAATTATTAAAGCATAGTGCCCGTTTTTTTTTTATTTTTTTATTTTTGAACAAATATAAAATCCAGTAATGAAATTTAGCATGTGAATATTTCGCTCGAAGCTTGATTGGGATGTGTTCATATAAATAAATGTAATATTGGAACTAAAATTTCGTATTTGATATGCAAGCTATAAAGCATTTGAATGCCGTGGCGTGCGGCATAGAGGAATTGTGCATACGCCACGTAAGCCAGTTGATTGCAACAAATTAACAAAGTGCTTTGCACGTTTAACTGTGCATTTGTTATGCACAACAACGAAAAAAGAAACTAACACGATTAAAACGCTCAATAAAATTTCTGAAAATGCGACACGAACGAAAAACAACTCATTTAATTAACAATTGTAATAGCAGCAGCAGCAGCAACCAGGAACAACAACCACACGGCTCATTCTTAATGCATTTGATTTATGCTTAACGTGCGGTAAATTTATCGCGGCTACAGCAACAAATAACACTGAACGGGTCAATGGAACAATTCAAAAAATGCTCGAATTAATTGCATTTACAGTCTGCATAAAAATCGAGTTTTAAAAAAATAAATGAACAACGCATATTTCAAAATTCAATTAAAATAAAACAAAATGAAATGAAATGAATTGAAACGAAAGGGGTTTGACGTGCACGGCGACACTATGCAATTTCCGCTTAAGGGCACGCCAGGTGGGCGTTAAAAATAATTAAAGCGCAACAAAAACAAACATTGACAACAACGACAGCACTTTCCGCTCGATGTCGACCATTCTTTTTTTTTTTACTTTTTGTTTATGTTTGCCCCGTCTGACTTCTGTGTCCGATTCAATTACGACTTCATACTAACTTTATTCACAAAAAAAAAAGAATAATAAAAAAAATAAAAACAAAAAATGCTTAGATGCGGAAAGGAAAGTGTATTTGTATTGGTGTGTGTGTGTGTGTGTGTGTAAGCTGACAATGGGCAGCTGTTTGCGGACAGGTGGCTCTCAGCAGGCAGCAGGCGACCGGCAATTTAATTAGCACATCGAGCGCTTTTAACGCAACTAATCGCAGTGCGCGTCCCATGCAACCAACCATCAATCAATCAGTCGGTCAATATATCAATCAACGGACGTTGCTGCCGACAATTTTGTTGAGTGATTTTGTGTGTTTTGTGGCGTTAAAGAGCGAATAAAAAAACGATGCCAGAGAAACAAGTGTGAGTGCAAATAATTGACAATTGAATGCTCTGCAATTGAAAGTATTTAATTTAAAATTTTAAAGCTGGCTTTTCAATATAATTATTATTAAGAGTGCAAGGAAACATAACAACTTTAGCTTACAATTTTATCGGTGCTATATTTATATGAATTGAAGTTTCTTTTTAACTAATATTCAATCCTATAAACTACACTTAATCTATTTTTATATTAATTTTTGTAAGCTTCAAGTCCATTTTCACTTTTTACACTGTTTTTTACACCATATTGTTTATCCGTTTTTTTTTCTGTTAACTCAAGTTACCTTTTAAAAGAGTTTCGCTTGCTGTAAACAGTACAGAAACAAAAAAATAGAATTCTATTAGCGTCCGTTCGGAATATTTTTCAATATTGCCATGTAAATTTCAATATTGATTATGATTGATTTAGTGAGCTGGCAAAACTGAATATTATTTATACGCTTCGACTCCTGAATTGGGGGAATGCGAACGAATATATATATATACATATATATATTGTGCGACTGGTCGAATACGATTGCGATTGCGAATGTGATTCTGATTGTGATTACATTGCCGTGTGCAGCAAATTATACAAAGTCAAATTTACGAGTCGCTCGACGCTCAATAAAAGCAATTTTAATATTAATATTTTGAAGTTGGTCAACTGCACAAACACATACAAATAAACACACACAGACACACACACACATAAACTGAGGCTCGTGTGCAGCATGGAAATTGTGGGAAACTTGTTTTATTTGTCCACGCAAAAAGAAGTCAAATAAATAAATGCATTGGAATGAAATTCGGCGAATAGCGTAAAGCAAACGTGCCAACCCGGTCGGCAACAAGCCAACACGTGGGCCCAGCCAAGCAGAGGGGATTGAGGGAACGGAGAGGGAACGGGGCGGGGAGGCGAAGTTGAGCGCTTGCCTGCACGCGGTCGATGGTCAAATATTTGCAACAAACTTTTTGGCCTGGCCAAGTCATTGAACGTTGTTGTTGTTGCCTGGCGAACTCAAACAGAAAGCACAAAACAAAACTTGCACACTTCGCATCGAGTGTATGAATGAGTGGACTTAAAAATACCCTGCGATATAAATATTTGATGGCTAGAAAGATCAATTCCCCCGCAAAAGTCTGGCTCATATATATATATATAGTAGTATGTACATATGCTGCTCAAAATGAAATGTACACAAAAAGTGGCAACTTGCCCCTTCTCTCAGTTGGCCACGACTCCAGCAGCCAAGCGAAGCATTGCCACGTAGGTAATTGAGTATGAATGCGGAATGTGTCGAAAGCGTTTTTGATATTTGCCAAACAAAACGTTGGCATGGAAAGACGTGAACAAAACAACCAAAAGCAAAAAAAAAAAAAAGAAAAAAAAAGAAAACGCCCAGACAAGTTGGCCAAGCGGCGCCCGAGCAGGGACTGTACCCAGGTAAGGTGTGTGTCTGTGTGTGTGTGTGTGAGTGTGAGTGTGTGGGTGCCGCTGGCAAGCAAAACAAGTGGAAAATGAATTCGATACATTATCATGACGTCAAGTCGTGCGTGGCATGGTGACTGCCCGCCCGGGCGCCCAAACTCGACGAGGCCAAAGTGGCTGCCAAAAAGTATAAATTACGTGTAATGCCGGCGCCCGCTATCGATGGCAGCCATTTCTTATGCGAAACACCTGCAGCAGGCCAACAGCCAACACCCAACAGCCAACAGCCAGCTGCGACAGAGTGACAGACTGACAGACGGCCAAAGCAAATGTGCGCATAAATGAATTACCAATGAACCGCATGCGATGCTCTCTACGTGCCACATTTTATTTTCAATTTGCCGCCCACGGCCATTTCGAAGGGGGCAGTCTTCGGTTGGGCGCTAATTTGTGGGCGGTATCGACTTCCAGATGGTCTAACACACACACACAAACACACATACACACAGGCGAGTATTTAACCATTTGACAGATGCGCTGCATAAAAGCAACGAAGGGTGGGGCTCACAATTCGACAGCCTACATAAAAGCGCAATTTGCGCCATTATGCGTCGAGTTCCATTTGATTACAACACGATGACATGAACATCGCACGAACACACACTTACACACACACACACACAGTCCTCGTCTGCTGCGGCGGGGTAAAAGCCATTTCACTAAATCTGCAATTGTTATGTCGCCTGCTAAACAACTCACTTTGGCAGATCTCTCTCTCTTTCTCTCTCTTTCTCTCACTTTCTCTGGAGCTGCTGCTCCTTCAATTTGGGCCAGCCATAAAAGCCAAACGTTCTCACACGTCAAATATTTATATTGCAACTTCCCCTTCCCCCTCTCCTGCTGCTTTCTCTATCTCAGTTAGCACTCATTGTTGTTGTGCGATATGATTTGGGTATTGATTAAGCGCCAATGGGAAAGGGAGCTGCCTCCAATTACTGCAGCGCTTTATGTCCCCATGCGGGACCATGTCTCTCAGTTTTTACTACGTTTTTATGCTACATGGCAAGAAAAAAAGGCCAGACCGTAAATCATGCAAAACGATTTGATGGGCTCTATTAGACTGTTTATAGGCCTAGTTAAAATGTTTATGGGCTCAACTTTACGGTGAGCAGCAATTAAACATAATGGTCCTGTTGATCAGAAGTAAAAAAAAAAACAAAGGGCCATAAAAACACAAAGGATTGCGCTAAACAAAGAAAATGTTTTAAATCTGTGCGAAAATGTCTTCATAAATTGGCCCAATTTGTTGACTTACATAATAAGTAACTTAATTAGGAAAATGGTAATTAAATAATATAAAATTCTAGTATAATATTATCATTTATTCATTTATTCAAACTGAAGGAAGCTTGCTTTGTTCAACAAAATTTTTTTTTAGATATTTCCCATAGGATTTCTTTCATTTTCCTCTTTATCATTCATTTATTTTATTTAATTTATTTTAATTGAAACTCAACTTTCTTTTTTTGCTGTGTACCTGCCGCCAATTGATGAGCAGTGATTACACATTTTTCTGTTTATTGGTATGGCGCTTAGTGCCTGACTACGTGAGCTAACACACACACACACACACACACACACACAAATTTGGGTTTCTTCTGTTGTTGTTGTTGTTGTTTTTTACGTACTGTCTGCTTGTTGTTGGCTGTCTGAGAATTCCCATGAGTGCACTTTATGCGCTGCCTCATGAGTCTCAATTGTGCTGCTGCAAATGCGAATGTACATTCATTCATTGAACTCTTAGCTGCGTGAATTTAAGCGAGTGTTGATTGTGAATTGTTTTACAAAGCGACTCAACTTTGAGTCCTCACCCCTTTCGCTGGAAGTCCTTTCAGCACAGCTGCTATTACACACACAGATATACATACGTATTAAGCGAAGCATTTCCGCTGCAATGTTTACTGTATACAAACAATTTCCGCAGCTAAATCGACCCCAGCAGCAGCAGCTGGCAATATGTAATACCTGCTCAGGGCTATTTATGGCTACCGACTACAACGAGGACGACTACGCATTGATCCTACGGAAATTTATTGATGAATTTCATTTCATTTCATTTGAGTTCGTTTGAGTTCGTTTCGTTTGGCTCACGCGCACCTCTTGAAATTGCTTTATTTTCAGCTGCGTCGCTTTTTCTCAATTTCAGCTGTAAACCAGAGCTGAAACACAATTCCCAACTTTCGCCGTGTTCGGTTTGTTTGCTTTTCCATCCGTCAGGGCCGTCTAAAGAGCCCAGACATTTATATTGCCTGCCTGCTAACGGGGCTGGTGGTGAGTTGGTGTACGTTGCTGGCATCTAAAGTGGTTGCGATTAGTTTGCTAATGTTGTAATTTCATCATTGGCCACCGTCGCGGCAACCGCTCGTCCGTCGGCCAGCTTAGCTAAACATCATCAGGTACTTGACAGCCTGGAGACCGCAATTTGCTGCTGGGTGCTGCCAATTGAGCCACTGACCAACTCATCGAAGACTCACCCACTAACCCACCCACCCACCTACCCACCCACCCAAGCGCGTCTATTCAGTGCGGCTCAAGTTTTGTTTCGAGTTGCGTTCATTCTGCACTCAACTTTCGTCGATTCATTCGATGTGAGTGGCTGTTTTTTTATTTGGCAAAAATGGCAAATATATTTTCTCTTCTCTATTTTCTGTATTTTCACGTTTCTTATATAGAATTTTCTTGGTTTTTTTGTTTTTTGTTTTTTTTTGATTTTGGTTTGGTTTGGGATTTTTCGTATTGAAAAGGAAATGAACTCATAAAAAGTAATTTGGCCATAATGCTTTTGGCCGAGTTAGTTACTTGATTTGCAGTTGCGAATAAAGTTTCGCTTTATTAATTTTGATGTTGAATGTTGTTGTTGTTGTTGTTGTTGTCGTTGTATTTGTTATTGTTATTGTTATTCATTTAGTTGTTGTTGGCCACTTAAAAACTTGCCTGTTGAGAAGTTTGCAATAAAGCTGAAAAGTTGAGCGCAATACAAAAATAAAATAGCATTTATATATTGTGGTTTATTTTATGGCCATTTTAATGCCCTCGAGCTGTTTGTGCCATCTGTGTTTGCATATCTCAAAAATATTATTGTTCTGAACAACAAATGAAATTTAGATAATTTTACTTATGCTCTTCTATGGTATCTATGGGTTGTACCTCTTGCTTGTTATGTTTGCCAATTGAAATTGATTTCATTAGAATTTAATTTGTGTTGCTTATTCAAATTTTGAGCTGAGCTGTCTTTGACTTTGATCTGTGTTTGCTTTGGCCACATTTAATTGAACTGACACGTGCTAGATATGGTTATAAGCACGCGTCTCTCCAGTTAGCCGCTAGCGAATATACACACCCACAAACCCACTCACACACACACACACACACACAGATACAGACACAGAGTTGTCACACTGTCGCCGGCAGCGCTTTGAATTGAGTTTCTGAATTTTGTTTTTTAAGCCAAAATTCAATTAGTTGCGAACGTTTGCGACTGTCTTGTTAACTGATATGATCGCATTTCATTTCATTTCATATGTATTGGTAGTTTTTCATTTTACACACACACCCACACACGCACACACACACACAGAGTCAGGCAAACAACGCTTGAAGGCTGACACTGCGAATTGATGGGGATAACTTGGAAAAGTTGATTGTTTTTCTTTACTGACTTTTGGCTGGGCTATGTGCGGCTCTACAGTAAATTGTAAATTGTAAATTGTAAATTGTAAAAATAATTAAATTCATTTTCGTTCGCCTTATTTAATTGCCGCAGCAGCTGCGACACTGGCTGCGACATTTACTGTAGCATAACCTGAGGCGCCGCGCTCAAAATGGCTGCCGCAGCACAAAGCAAACGGGAACCTCCCACAGTCCGCCGCCTCCCCCTCTTTTGGCAAAGTGAAAGCAAATAAATGAATAACAAATAGTACAAATAAATAAATAAACAAATGCAAACTGAAATGGAGTTTTCACCCGAAAATGAAAGCTATTTCAGCTGTGCAGCTGAAAAACTACCAAGTGGACATTTTACTAAGCACAAGTTGTTGTCTTCGTTATGGCTTTGTTGTAGTTGTAGCTGTTGTTGTTGTTGTTGTTGTTTCTATTTTCGTTTCGTTTCTGTAGCTTCGTTAGTGTTATTTATGTATAAGAAGGAGATGAAGAAGAAGAGGAAGCAGCAGGAGTAGTCCTTTGCTCGTATTGATATCAAAAGCGAACACAGAACACTGCACACAATTTTGCATTGTGCTTCGAATTGGCAGTTGGACTGAAGCAAAGTGCAGCTGGCTGGCCAAATTGGGCTGGCCATTGTGCTATAATCTTATTACAGGCCACTAAGTGCTTTTTTTTTGTATTTTGCCTCTGCTCTCCTTTTATCAATACTTCAATCAGAATGCCAAATAACATTCAAGCACTATTTGCTGTTGTAATGGAACCATTTAAGCTGCAAAGCATAAATTAGTTGTAAACAAGCGGAGCAGGTGTTGAGTAAAACTTGGGAAATACTAATAAAAATTGAAATAAACAACAACACTCCAAACTAATTGCCAAGTTTCGAGCGGAATGTTTACCATATTTAACTATTTGCAGGGTCCTTTTAATTTAGTTGCCAGACATAACTTGAACGCTTTCACAAAATGCGTTGGTACCAAATTCAGATGACAAACATACATATACTATATATTTATTTTTTTTTTTTTGTATCTATAAAATTAAATGTCTTTTCTTTTGGTAAAATTTTCGTTTGTGGCACGTTTTGGTTTATTGCATTATTTGCCCTTTGGCAAATTATTTGTGTTATGTTTGCAGCTCTGGCCCTGTGGCACTCCAAATATTTCTATTTATGCAACGTCAGCTTCACAGCTTGTTATTGTTGTCGTCGAAGTTGTGCACACGCTTTTCTTTTTTTTGTGCCCCGAAACGAAATTAATTTCTTTTTTTTTACCATTCGCCACAATTGGTTAGAGTTTTTTTTCCCCCCCCCCCCCTTCCCCATTCTCCTTTCCCCCCCCCCCCCCCCCCCATTTCCCCTTCCACGTTGGCCTTCCTCCTGTCTGACTGTTTTTCATGCGCATTCAATGAACCATAAATTTGAAAGCGCCGCGTTGCCAGACACGACGGCGTCGCTAAGCCAGGCTATAGCAGCAACAAGAAGGACATCGAGACGACGAGAAAATTGTGTTTAAAGTTATGCAAAGAGTTGGCCCCGTAGCCGAAGTTCGTGTCATGGCCAAAACTGTTCGCTCACCTTTCAGCCAATTGCTCTGTGACTGGCACGCGCTATGAAAAGCATTCCCCTTAATTGTCCTCCAGCTGCAGCAATGGTTAACCAATACAAACACACACAAACACACACACACACACACACTAAATATTCATATAGGCAACACTTTACAAGGCGCAATAAAAGAAATTGCCAAAACAAAAAACTATCACAAAATACTCATTGTTTTATACCAGGGAAAGCGAGAGAGACAGAGAGTGAGAGGGCGAGATAACGAGGGAAAGAGATGTAAGCTGGGGACAGGAAAAACATTTTAGTCGATGATATGTCTCTCTCTTATCTAGCAAACAATTTTATGCTTCCGCCTGAGCGACAAACAATGGAGCGTAAATATCCGAAAAGCGGCGCAACAGCAACAATGGAAATAAGAAATAATAGTGGTGTACATGGAGACGAATTTGAAATACCCTCTTTAAAGTGAAGCAACCAATAAGTATAAAATGTTAAAAAAAGATTTAGTTTAGTTAAATTTATAGAGATTGATTTATATGAATATTTGGTTTGGAATAATAAAATCCTTATCTTGAAGTCGAGCATACCCTTTCTTAGAGTACAACTGACTGACGAACGATGAGGCGCACATAAATGTGCAAATAAATGCATGAGCAAATGAATGAATGGGTGAATCACTGAACGAGTGAGTGTATGAGTGTATGAACGAATGAATGACTGAATGAGCGGGCCCTGATGCATGTCCGGTGCAAACAAGCACACGCAAAGAGCCTAAAGCTGAGGGCATTGTTGGACGTTGAAGCTGGCATAGAAACATTATAAAGGGACAACGACGAGCAGCAAAGAGGATAATAACAACAACAACAACAACAGCAATATGGGAATAAAAGTGTAGTTGATAAGATTTGTCTACAACGTTTATTGTCCTTTGGTTTTCCACTTTGCTTGGCTCGTTTCAGTTTAGTAAAATGCTTTTTTGCACAATTGTCATCATGACCCTCACACACACACGCACACACAAATACACAGATACACACACATGATTGTGAGAAGGTGTTGGTGTTCGAAGCTGTTTTGCATACTTTGCGGCGCGCTGGCATTGGCCAAATATTTGTCCTTTTTTTTTAGGTGCTGGCCAAAGCAACAAAATAAGCGATAAATAAATACAATTTGCCTGGTCTTTTTATTTGCATTTAAGATTAAGCAGATAGAACACGCAGCTGCGAACGCCCCCTTTGGGAAAATGAAAACCAAATGAATATTTGTTGCGGAAACTAGTGAAAAAGATGTAAGGCAGATTTAATCGAGGACACACTGCTGGTAGATATCCTGTAGTCACACAAAAGGTATTGATTGACGAACAAAGTCACTAGACTCGAGAGAGCTCTTAAATACATTTAACCAAGTACACTTTTCACTTTTCACCTTTCACCTTTCTTATCCAATTTCAATAAGTAGAGGGTATATTAAAGCGTCTAGTCTTTAAAACCGCATAAATTCGTAACGCATTTAAGCAAATTTGTGTGAGGACATGCAGATGAGGAGGAGGGAGACAAGCAGGAGGGGGAAGGGGAGGAGCTCGTCGCTGGGGCGTCCTTAAGCGCTCTCTAATTTGCTTTGACAACAGACATGTGTTCGGGGGCTTTGTCTTTGTGCGTGCCAACTGGAAAACCAAATCCAGCTGAGCGCGATGAGAATGCGAAGCAGGCTTCAGGATGCAGCACACACAAGCCATGAGTATCCAGACTAGGCCAGGACCAGAAGCAACAGCAGCAGCGGCAAGAGAAGAGGCATCAGTCAGCCTTTTAATTAATTTTAACGCGCGACGGCTGCATTCGGTTTGAGCCCGCGGCTGTTTGTCCTGTGTGTGGGAAGAGAGTAAATTTAGCGATGAAATCTTGTGCAATTCTGTTGGCAACTCTTTTGATTTTTGTGCGGCACATAATTTGATTTGCCGTGTGCAGCCAAGAGCAACAATGCACCACCTGCCGTTGCTGCTGCTGCTGCAGCAGACCCTCAGGCGGCAAGTGGAAACTTTTCGCGCACTGAAAGCAAGCTAGGCAAATATTTGAGTATAATATTTAAATTTCAAGTCACGGCTAACTTTGGAGCGGTTACAATTTTTTTGTAGTAATATATTAAGGGAATTTTTAAACTAGGACAAAGTCTTTATTTTCTCTAGATTCTAATCTTTAAGGGATTAATTTTCACTGTCTTCATATGGCTGGCAGAACTTGTTGCCCAGCTTTAAGCCTTTGGAATTGGCAGTCAAATGCATTTGGTGACACTGTGCAGGTGTAAACCAAACGAGTAACGGGACACAATGTTGCTGCGGCAACTGCAAGCGTTGCCGTCAACTTTTACAGCGCTTACCGAACCCGAGCCATGTCGAGCATATTGTTAACTTTTTGCGTTCATTCTCTATAGACTCTTGCCTGCCATCTGCCGCTTGCCGCGTGCCGCTTGCCGCCTGTTGGCTGCTGCATCATTTCCGACTGGCAACTTTGCTGCTTATTTACATATTTATAACTTGCAACGGGTTTTGCGGCGTATGGTGTGCGGTATTTACCTTTTGTTTTTCAGTTTCGTCTTACATAATATTCAACCGATTTCCAGGCCATCCAATGCGCTCTGTGGTTAGTCAAGATAGTCAAGTCGAGAGCACTGGCAAAAACTTGCATCTTTAGACTGCTGTTGCTGTTGCAAGATCGGGTTGCGACCTAGTGTAATGCAAATCGCATGCATTGTGCAAATTTTTGTGTGTTTACGTATGTATGTGTGTGTGTTGCAACAGCTTCAACTTTTGCCGCCCGCCAGTCACAGAATGTTTGACTTGTGAACGCTGGCATATTGTCTTACCTGCCTTGTACTTATTTTATTTTATTACCAGCATTACATTCTGTTTGTGTTTAAGACGAAAACTTCGCACAGCTGTGCCAGCTTTGCTTGCTTTCCAGTTCAACTGCTTCGGCGCTCCAACAAAACTTTATGCGAATCAATTGCGGGGGGGGGGGGGGGGGGGGGGGGAATCATTTAAAATGCTGCCTGGTCTGGTCGGGGACCATGTGGCGTATGCGCAATATGTTGCAATCCTTTTGCCTTGACGCTGGAAATTCATTTTCACCTTAACCACCATCACACGGCCAGAACAATAGCCAAGGGCCCCCACCATGCATATAGAAGAGCAGCATTAAATACTGCCAGAGTGCAGCAGCAGCAACAGCAACAGCAACAGCAGCAGCAGCTGAAAAGGCGCAGCAGGCGAGGGCGAGGATTGCAGCGCGCGTTGACAACGCCAATACAGGTGCGCACAATGCCAACGAGTGACATGCAAATGCTTTCAACAACAATTGCAATTCATGCAGCACACACACACGCACACACACTTACATATGTACACACATACGTACGTACGTACTCTCATCATGACAGGCAGACATGGGCCAGCTTCACATTTCGTTTTATTTTTGAACGTCGATTTTCAAGCGTTTGTTTCTTCGTCCCTTTTTTTTCTATGTGTTGCGGTTTGTCTTCTTTAAAGGTATGCGTGTGTGTGTGTGTTGGGTATTTAGCATGTTCACACACACACACACAAATCTACACACACATATCACTGGCCAACGCAGCCTTTAAATATGACGACAGCTTTTGCTTCTGTTTTTAACAATCCTTGCATACCCTGTAACATAACAACCAAAGGTTATTTAATTTATACTTATTGTTATTTGGCTTTTAAGCAGTATTAAAATCTACTTTACTTTGAGTGCCTTTCTATAATCCATTTAACGTGGTTTCCTTATAAGTTTAATTTCCACACACTTAAAGCTTTTGCTTGCTGGATTATTCAGTACTGGGTATCTAAGGGCTGAGCAAGCTCTGTCATTGAATTCGTGCTGGTTGGCAAACTGTTTTTGTTTACGCCAGCGATGGCCACAGCAATGGCAGCTCATGTTGATGCTGATGCTGATGCAGCATTTTGTTGCTGCTGCTGCTGCTGTTGTTGCTGTTGCTGTTGATACGGCTGCTGCTTCTACGCTCACTTATGTATTCACACTCAAATATGCAATGCGCCACAAAATTGCAATTTCCACTAAGATTGATGAAAAACGCCGAGCGTCGAATGCCACGCCTACACACACACACACACGTACACACACACACACACACACACACGCAAACCCGCAGCACACGTGCTGAGCGTGAGGCAGCAACCGTTGGTGCCACAACATGCAGCATCAGTTGCCAGCAAATCATGTCATCAATTGAATTTCAAGCGATTATTTTTGCACGTTTCACAAATCGCAGCACAAATATGCACGGGCGTGCGTGTCAGTGTGTGAATGTCTGTGTGTGTGTGTGTGTGGGTGTTGGTGTTGATGTGCGCGTGCATGTGTGTGTTTGGCTGCATATCAAAGGTTCGTTCACAATACGTTTCGATTACGCATTCAAATCAAATTGATGACGCGCCTGTTGTTGTCGCCGCGCCAGCAGTAAAAAAGATGAAGATGCCCCGCAGGTAACCGCCTCTGCCCCAGCCACGCCCCCTCTCTCACTCTCTCTCTCTGTCTCCCACTCCCACAATCGCTTAGCTTGCAGAGTGTAATCCCGCTGAGTGCATTCAGGCCAAATTCACCTAACCAGGTAACGCTCAGAAATCAACACGTTCAGACAAAATGGGTATGAAGGCAAAAGGGGGAAAGGGGGTTGCCTCAAGGGTTGTTGCATATTTCATAACTCAATTTAATGCAATGCCAAAGGCGGCATGCCTTATACACATTTTTGGCCAAAACTCATTTTTAACTTATAAACTAAAATGGAATGCAGCCAGCACATAGTTAATATATTTATGCATATATAAGTATATAGACTACTTGACTTAATATATATATATATATATATATATATATATATATATATACTCTCATCGTGCATTTCAAAGTAGCTTGCAATTTTCTATTATTAAATTGGCAAATAAATTTCCTTGAAGCACTCAAACGTAAAATATTCCCCACTCCGCGCCCCGTTTCGCAAATATTTAATGAATATTAGTTTTTATAGAGGCCAGGGGAAAGGCTATATATATACATATATAAATATATATAGTATTTATTTGAAGGCTTGGCATTGTTGAACTGGTTAAGTTAACGTGCGGCGCGAAAATTTGATGCAATTAAATTCCATTTTGATGAAATTCTAGATAAATGCCTAGCGTAGCAATCCGATTATATTATGCGGTTCATCCATCCCTTTTCCTGCTACCTCCAGATACTCGCTAGAGACGTTGCCAACGCATTGTTAGCGCATTTTGGAAGGAACGTTGTTGTTGCTGCTGCCATTTGGTGCTGCGGCTTAAATGCGTTGCAAGTAATTGGAAATTATAGAGTTGCCCGTAGCTCATTAATTCCAGCTAGCTTGGGTGCAGCCAGATAGCTTGCAGCAGCATTATGTTAACATTTGGGGCCCATACATAATTACTGTATTCAATAACAACTTCATAATTTACAGGCAACGCGTTTGTTGCACCGTCAATCGACTATGGAGAGCTGCGATTGCGCGCGCGTGTGTGTGTGTGTGTGTGTGTGTGTGTGTGCGCGTGTGTTTAATCCTTGTAATTAGCTGAATGTCTGGTCAGCTGCAATCAGAATGCGCTCAACGTCCCAAATGCCACGCTCAGCACATGCATCTTGATTAAGCGGCCATTATGCAAAATCTCTGCCCATAACACGTGCAGTTGAAGGCATTCAGGCATTCAAGCAGGAAGGCAGGCAGGCAGGCAGAAGAATTCGCGTCCATTGTTAAATTGTTAACACTGAATTCTGTTGCGACTGGCGGTTAGAGCCAATCAAATACATATTGAAGCTGATTAGTTTAGCTTGCAGCTGCCTGCCTGTGCAGCTTAAGCTTAAGTGTATAGTTGAAAACCAGCAATTATTTTAAATCAAATAATACTTAAATTTCTTTTATACATATATATTTGCAATATTATTCGTTGTAAATAAATAGATTTTGACAGCTGTTGACGCATACTAAATAAATACAATTTATTATTGGCCACTGATAATGTCAGTTGCAATAAACTGTTTTGGTTGTGATTGACAGCGTGCGGTTAAATCCAACTAAAATATGATAAATTCAATTGTTTTTCGAGAGCTTGCGTAAATATTTGCTGGCTCTCGAGCGTTTTTCTTAGCCAAAAATTGTGCGAAGATGTCTTTTTAAGTACTCGCATCAAATGTGAATGTTTATTGTCAATTTAATGCTAGCCAAAGTTGCTGTGATTTGCGTTTAGCTTTAAGCCTTCCCAGTGCAGCATAAGACCCGGATTGTGTCCTTGTGGCCATTTTCATAAAATATGCAGCTAATTACGTGCAAGTTGCTTAAGCTCAGTCGCACAATGACAGACAGACAGAGACAAGAACACAACAGCCAACAGCCAACAGACAGAAGACAACAACAGGAACCAACAACAAGCAGTCTGTCAGGACCCTAATACAATATAATTACTGTAAAAATCAGAGCTGACAAGCGACACAAGGGTGCGTCCTCCGCGACGCCGCGAATATCTTGCCAAGTCCTGCCAAATGGCGCAGAGAGAACAAGAGAAAGGACCAGAGGGATCCGTACACAGTGGAGACACCCTGGCAATAGTGCGTAAATCTTGACGCCTTTAAGCAGGCCCCAAGCCCAATTGACAATGACATTTTGTTGTCATTATGGCGTTGTTGTTGTTGCCAAAGAGGGGCAACTGGTAAACAAATTCAAAATGCACAACCTAAAGTTACCCTATACACACAAATGTCATTTAAAACCAGTTAAAAGTTGTTCACAAACTAAAATCCATTTATATTACATACTTAGCCGCGCTTTTTAAAGCCAAAACTCGAATTCGTAGTAGATAATTAATTCGGGTAACATTTGCGCTAAATTTACAAATAATTGAGAAAGCTGATAACCTTCCGCAATAACTGAAAACTGCACAAATTACAAAGCAAAAACAAAATGTAAAAATTATGTACAAATTTGCTTTGTTACAAACGTTTTTCTTGTAATAAAATAGCATAAATGAAAATAAGCTACAAATGCACGCAATGCTATTTCCAAATTAAAATGGAAAATGGAACTGAGCAGCAACAAAAATTCCAAGCTAAAACAACTGTTAAGCATATTTATGCATTTATATACAAATACATATATATGTATATGTATGTAATGCAGAGTAACTTTTATTTGAAAATATTTGCATTTATAATTAATCAGAATGTGCCCGCATTTGGGACAAATTAAAAGTTAAATTTGCAACTTCTCTTTAGCGCGTAATCTTAATAAAGCAGTAGCCTTAACACCCTATCAGGTGGCTGAACAGGGTATAAACTGACAGGGCGGAGTGTAGAAATGACATTGGCAAGAGAGCGAACATTGAGGTTGATTCGCTCTGTGCAGGCAATTACAGAAATTAGCTTTCGTTTTTAATTTATTATCGCCATTGTGCGTGCTCCTAATGGGGCGACAAGCGACAGCCAACGTTAAGGGAATGGCAGAGGCATCGCTAGCTGCTCCCCGAGAGTTGCCACAATCCCCCCCCCCCCCAATCCCTCCTGCTGCTGCTGCTGCTGCTGCTGAGGTCCTGTTGATGTCATTGCTAAGACAAATGCCTGGGCTGCTGTCGTCTCAAATTAATGTGCATATAACTTACGCTTTAACTGAGCTCGCTAAAGGGGGTGGGCCTTGGTTTGCGGGCGGGGGGGATTGGTGGGGGGCAGGTGGCTTGTGACTGCGCCATTAAGTTTGCAGCGTTCGTTTGAAGGTTTCATGCATTTTAAAGTTGAACAACACTGGAACATTCTTCACAGCCTGCACCTGCATATATGGCATATGCAATGAAGTATGCACATTGTAAAACATTCATGATGATTTACCAGCACACACACACACACACATACACACACAGCCATTTGCTGTGCACACACACACACACAACGTTGGCCAAGTAGCCGCTGCACTGGCCAAAGATTTATTTACTTGGCATGCAAATTGCAACATAATTGAAACAAAATGTGTGCACGCCCAAAACAAAACACGCCCAAAAAAAAAAAAACACTGAGAACTGCGGCCACGCCCCAAGTTAAGGTTAAAAAAAAAAGTGTTGCCTACCTTTTGGGGCAGAGTTTTGGGCTCGTGCTGGTGGCCTGACAAAGTTGTCAAGTTATTTATTAATGGGCTGCGGTACAAAACAATTAATAAAGAGCGCTTAGAGGGGCGAAGTGGGCGTGGTCATGGTCGTGTCGCGCATTTGGTTTTTATTTTGTTTCGTTTTTAAGTTTGAATGTTGGGCGGCACAGGTCACAGTTGATGATGTTGCCGGTGTGGTGTGGCAACCATTTATAAAGGGCGCTTTGCGAGGTGTTTTGGTTGCATGTTGGCTGTTGCATTTGCTGCTAACCGTAAACTGCGCATTAGTGTGATTGCATAACATTTGCACACACACACGCACACATACACATAAAGAGTGAAACACACGCGAGCAGCTCGTAAGCCACCCAAAAAGAGCCCTAAACCAAATGCGAACCAAAACCGAAATCCTTATGTATGTGCAGCTGCTGCGGCTACGTGCTATATCCAGCATCCAGCATTCAGCTTGCCTGGGCTTCGTCCCTAAAAGTTTGCACAGTGGCACCCACAAATTTCCAGCTAGCGGCTGAGAGTCGTTGATAATTTAAGTCGGAAATTTTCAAGGAAGCAGCTCGCACGTAATGCTTAAAACAAGAGAAATGTGCACATACACAAACACGCCCCCAAACACACACACACACACACACACACACGCAGAGACAGCCGTAAATTGCAATTACAACAAGTGCAATGTAACATGCAACAACAGCAACAACAGCAAGAGGAACAACTGCGGCAACTGCAATCAAAGCAGCAAAAAAAAAAAAAAAACAAAAAAAAAAACAAGAAAAAAATAACAACGCACAAAAATGTTGTGAAAAAACAGTGTGGAATGCAATTATGGCCAGAAGACAATGATGGGGGGCTCTGGCTATGACCATAAAGCAAATATAAAAGTACACAGTCTGTCGTAGCAGTTTACAGACAGAGCCGGAGCCAGGCGCCAACTTTGCTTGGCTGTCAAACAAACCGAAAATGAAATCATTGTCAATTCATAAAACCCAGCAAAAATGTTACAAATTGCATTTACATATGCTGCAGCAACACACACACACACACAGGAGCACTTGTATGTGTGCGAAGGGATATCTACAGTCGGTCATTACGTTGGCCATTATGCTTCATTTGTAGCGGCGCCGCTTGACACACATACCAGCAGCTGGGCGGTCTGTGGGCGTGGCAGGGCAACTAAAGCTGGCAGACTGCTGCTAAGCCCCAGCAAGCATGTCGTTTATTTAAGATGACAGCAACAGCAACAGCAACGGCCCCATTGGGCAGCACAATCCTGTTGCGGTCAAGTGTGCGCAAACATATGGCTGGCAGTGTGCATTTGGTTTTGGTCCCGCCCATTTGGCCTTGTTTTTACGCTCGAACGTAATTGACATTTATTAATTGGAAAACAATAATTTCTGTCTCTGCCGTTGCCCAACTGGCAGCTGCCAAGCGGCGCCCGAAAATGTTTGTAGCAAATGCCACTTACGGTTGCATGCCAAGCGGCCAAGCGGCCAAGCGGCCAAGTGGCCAAGTGGCATGGCCTGGCACCACAATGATTTATGAGTCTGCAGCGGCTGCTGCTGCAAGTCGCCGACTCACTGACTGACTGACTGACTGAGTGACTGGTGGGCTGCTTATGCGGGCAGCGATTAAATGCCGTCAACAGCACGCGGGTGGCATCAGTGAAAGGTTTTTGCCAGCTGCGCGTTAAAAGCTGCTGCCCATTAAAAGCTGTCAAATTTTAATGTTTTACATGGCAGGCTCGGCTCAAGCTGCCAACCAACAACATAATCAGCTGAAGCCGCCCTGTTTGTGGCACCTGTCAGACCTGTGGACAGGCAGGCAGACTCTAGTGCTCTATCTCCGGCCGTACTGGAGGCACATAGTTTGCATGAAGCTTAAGCTGGACGTGGCCATTTTAAACTAGTGGCTGCGTGTGAGAATACGGGGCGTATGTGTAACGGAATCCCAACACGCGATAAATTCATTAAAGAGCTCGCATAGCAACTGAAATCTGGCTGACATGTCTCGCGGGCAACGTAAAATACCAGAATGCTCGCTCGCTCGCACACACACACACGCATACACGCATACACGCACACACACACAGTGAGTCTGCGAGGGGGTCGCACACAGAAAAGGCATTGCATACTTTCGGGCACGTTTATAGATTAACACATTTTTACTGCTGAATGTACTAATAAGGCAAGCATTTCCACTTTGAGTTGCCCCCAGGAGGGATATTGCCGCACAGCAGCAGCAGCAGCACCAGCAACC
The DNA here is from genome assembly GCA_004143845.1 of Drosophila lacertosa. Classification (NCBI taxonomy): domain Eukaryota; kingdom Metazoa; phylum Arthropoda; class Insecta; order Diptera; family Drosophilidae; genus Drosophila; species Drosophila lacertosa. The sequence continues at coordinate 51,707 of SCDZ01000487.1, read as the reverse complement.
ACCACGCTATCTGACTCACTCACACACACACACAAGTGTGTGTATGTACTTTCAAAATTTATAACGCCAAGCAAGCGGCGCCAGGTAACTGAAATTTTTGCCAGGTGTAGGAAAAATGTTAACAAGAGCAAACAACGCGAAAATATTTCATATACTACGCGGAACCCAAGTGGAACCCTACCTGTAGTAACGCCATCTATCCGGCCCAGAGCCCAGGCAGCCAGCCAGCCAGCCAGTTAAATGGCAAACCTTGAGGGAATTCTGGCACTCGTGCTTGCTGCTGTTCCACAGTTGTTGTGATTTCAAGTCTGGCCATCGAGCGCTGGGACACACACACACAGACACACAGATACATGAGTGCGCCTGGGCAGGTAGGTACGTGCCTGGCACACGGTACGAGATCGCGGCAGCTGTTCCGGCCAACGGCTGCAGCTGTTGCCCTTCAGCGCCGGCGTCCAGCTCCTCGTATCTGATTCGACAGGCAGCACAAATACGGCAAATGATTCGAGTCGACTTGTAATTACCACTGCATTGTGCACTTTTATTTGTGTAAGCTTTAGCTCTCCTTCTCTCTGTCTCACTCTCTCTCTCTCTCTTGTCTCCCTCTTCTCTTTTGCTCCCTTGCTTGCTTTTGATTAAATTACTGTTTAAACATTATCAAAGCTTGTTGCTTTAACTTGCCAGACCAACCTCCATTTTCTGCTATCTGCGCGAAAAGTTTCCGCACATGTGGATGCGGTAAATAGTTTGAGTTTGAGTGCATTCCGACACGTACTTCTATCGGCTGCAGTCTGAGGTCCAAGTTCGCAAAAAGTAAAACTATAAATATTAAAAGCAGCAAGCTTAATTTGAAACTCTAAATCATTTCAATGCGCAAAAGATGTTTTTAATATTTAATAAAGTTTTTAATTTATGCATGCGTTTTTTTTTTCCTTTTTGGTTGAACTAAGCATTTAATTAAAAATATAGTTCGCAGCTAAACAAACAAAATCATAAATTTAAAAAATAATTAATGAAATGAAATGAAATATCAGTCAATTATAAATTCTTTTAATGTATTGAAAATAAGTGACATTTTTTTTTGTGACTTGTGTTATTGATATAGTTAACTTTGATTTTTAGCTTTTTATAGCTGCTAAATTATAGATTTGTAATTTAAAAGAGCTACTCATAAATCATTTGCAGCCATTAAACTCGGTGAAATTCGCAAATCATTTGCGCCAAAAAGCATGCTATAAAATGTTAATAACCGCCATTTCACGCCCGATACAATACAAACAAAATCCAAATTAAATAAAATCAGCACAGCGAAAGAAGGGGGAAAAAAATGTGCAAACTATAAATTGAAATTTGAAGCAATAAAATATTTGAATCAGAAGCTCGGCAAAGTGTTTATTAATGCATTGGTGCGCGCATAAAAATCTCAATTTAATTCAATCGATTTGTATTCGTGGCTCTCTGGATTTGGATGTTGGCTGGAATACAAATTGCAAATTGCAAATTGCATGCGCTGCCAACTTGCGTTAACGGCAACAAATGAGTGCTGAGCGAGTCCTTTGCCGACGAAGCCGAAGGATTCTTTCGTCGTCCCACTGGCGAAATTGTCTGATGAATTTCCTCAATTCAAAACGTGACTGACGCAATGATTGTACACGTTACAGCTCCGACTCAGACTTGAAGTGTAGCAGCCATAACTAAGTGGCACTATGTAAGTGAATAGCGCAGACTGACGACATCTGTGCAGCTGATAGAGCTGTATATATGTGTGTGTGTGTGTGTGTGTTTGTCGGTGTGTGTTTGTCGGTGTGTGTATAGAACTCGTTCAGTTGTACAAACACATGAGCTAAGCACACGAGTAGTTGGCACTTTTAAGTCATTTGCTCAATTCGAACTCAATTCCAAATGCGACCATCAACTCGATTGGCCACTCAATCAAACTAGAAGAAAGAAGAAAAAAAAAAAAAATAGCTGACGTAGCTCTAGATCTAGACCAGAGTGGGGGATGGGGGATCAGTACTTGGGTCAAGTTTGTCAGGCAGCACGTGTACGGCAAACATTTGTGTCTGTGTAGACAACGAAAGTCTTTTAAACAAGCCACCGCGACAACTTGCATATGTAACTGGGGCCAAGGAATGCGATAGACGCGACTGGGCAATGTCCTCTACTAAGCTGTTGAGCTAAGCCGAACGCTGAAATCAATGCGAGTCTAAGATGAACGGAGTGAGGCGTAGACACAAAGGACTAAAGTAGATAATCATTTGAATGTTTGTTAATGCAGATCAAGTAAAGTAGTAGAGTATCGCAGACAGTGGGCTTTATGTCGATTAATCCTATCCAATTTGTGACAAGTTTACAAGTGCAGGGTATGTGAAAACCGAAAGCCAACCAACTGGTGAACAGCGCTTTAAGTGCAAGCCAGTCACATCAGCGTCGAATGCACGTTTTGTGGATTTGCCAGCGAATTCGTGACGGACAAAGTGAAGCTTTTGCTAAGCCATTACACGCCTCGCGTCGCCTCGCAAAAAAATCAGAAAAAAAACAAAAAAAAACTGGAAAAAAAACACAAATAAATATTTTTTTTTTGGCTGTTTTTGTTGTTGTTATTTCAAACTCCATTTGAAGCAGACGTCAAATCGTTGACGCGTAAAGCGCGACATGTGCGAAATTTTTCGGCTGTGTTTTGCGAGCAACTCAACTTTGGCATTGGTTCAACATCGATTTTATTTCTGTGTATGTATGTGTATATGTATATAGAAGAGGGCGCAGGCTTAGTTTTGAATCGGTGTGTGCAGCGATTGCCATATTGTAAATTATTTAAAAATGATTTATTGTAAGTTTGTTTACACTTTGCCATGCGGTTGCATTTGGCAGCAGCTGTGCGCCGCTGTAAATATTTCATAGCTCGCTCGCAAGCTGCAATAAGCAAAAAAGTCGAGCACAAAATCTATTGTGTTTTCATTTGAATTTAATATTTCATATTGCTCAGCCAGTGGCTGTAATAGAACAACTAACAGATACCCCTTAGCTAAATTCATAGATATCCTCCGGGAGACTCGTGTGTATACTCCCTGCAGGGTTTATAAATATATATGGATATATATATAGAGTATTGACGCAATAACTGCAAAAGCTATAGCACAAATTGCAATCGCAATCGGAATCGCAATCGAGTTTGCCTTTTGCGGTTTTGCAGCAGCTGCAAATGTGGGTGCGTGTGTTGTTGTTGTTGTGTGTGATTGTTTTTGAGTGTTGTGACATGTCACTTGCATGGTCTGCAATTAAAAGTTTAACTGTAAATGCCTACAGTGCGGTTTTCGACTGTTTGCCAACAAGATGTTGTTGTTGTTGTTGTTGTTGCTGTTGCTGTTGCTGTGATTGATTAAGTTTAATAAATAATGCAAGACCACATGACACCTGGCAAGTAACAGAAATACAACTTTATATGTATAATACATACACATACACATATACATAAATATACAATATCTATGGCTACTTTCGGGGCCAACCAATAGACATCAATTGTCACTCGAAATGGCCTGAATTTATGTGCCACATGCGTAGCAAATTGCCAAATGTATTGCCACATCTATAAATTCAAGTTGTGTGCTCGTTGGACCCAAATATTAAAACACACAATTAAAATTCGACAGCATCGACAAAAATGCGGCGCCAAGTGACATTCGAAAGCGCCGCTTTCGACCCTTTTCCAAGCGATTGAATTGATTTTGAACTGCCATCCAAAAAAGGGGCAAAACAGTCGCCGGAAAATGGCAGCAGGCCGAAGGGAAATGTGAGGAAAAAGTCCCGTTGCTTTCTCTACACTTTCCATCAGAGAGAAAGCTGGTGCAATTTGTGATTGGAAAATCTATGATGATCATTAATAAAAACAAGAGGACATTGTCGAAAATGCCAAACAATAACAAAATGGGCAAAGGGCGCAGCTCTAATCAGGCCATCACGTTGGCAAATTCAACTGCAGATGCTGCTTATTATCCTTGTGCAGGAGACTGTCAGCGGAGACCGAACGGGTCCTGTGTGGCTGCCCGGCAACTCATGCATTATACGCACCACTTTAGTCCTTGTAAATATTATTTTAATATCTTGTCAAGCAGCCACACACACACAAACACACACACACACACAGACACAAGCACACACAGACATGCCAAGGGACTTGGCCTTCTTCAAGACTTGGCTGTTGTTGGCTCTTGGCTTGGTTACTTGCTGTTTTCATTCCGGGGCCAAACTTTGTGCAACAAACAATGCTTCATTACAAGCTCCAGCGCTGAGGCCGTAGGTGATAAGCCCTGCCAGACTCAGGCAGCCAGCCAGAGAGCCAGCCAGCCAAGCAGTCAGAATCAGCCAGCCAACTTCTTGTATATATGGTAAACTTCATTTAATGTTTTTAGCTTTCACAGCCTCACACACACACACACACGCACACACATACACATGGCACTTGCTTGTACTTTGTATGAAATTTTACGAATATTTCATAATACGAGTTATGCATGTGTGTGTGTGTGTATGTGTGTGTATTTGTTGCCTGTTCTTCTTGTCGTGCCGTGTCACATCGTATCGCATGTTTTGTCAGACGAAGTGGCTATGCAAAGACAAACAAGCTAAAGCAACAACAACAACAGCATTGCACAAAAATGTTGTCAATCAACGTAAAGGATAACAAGTTTCACAAAGACTAAGAACTAAAGACAACGACTAAAAACTGCTGAATACCATTGAGTTTTTAAACTCAAAGGGTTTAAAATAAAATACCGAGACGCAAATAAAAATACCAGCGCCAGCTTTTTAAGTATTTACTAAAATGTAAAGGCTTTTACAGCTAAGAGTGGAACAAAGGCCATTTACAAATTCGTTGCACTTTGTGCGGCTTTATTGAAATTTTCATAATCTCTTAATATTTTTTAATGCCCTGCATTGATTTAAGCATATTTCGCAGTCATTAAGAGTAATGAAAACCGCTCTTAAGCTGGCCGAAAAGAAAAATATAATTATCATTATTTGTAATGAAATATTCAAAAGGTTCGCATCGCATTTCAACAACTATAAACTGAATGCAGGACGCACTTCCTCAGTTATTTCATGGTTTAATCATGCGAACAATTGAAGTACTTTCCGATTGAAACGAATTAATGAAGGGCATTAAAAATAATCAACGCTCAGATGTGAAGGAAACAAATATGACAGCTGCGCCCAGCTCGCCATCCTTTTGCCCCAACACTCACCCACACACATGTGTGCGTGTGTGTGTGCGTGTGTGTGTGCGTGTGTGTCACAGTAGCCACATTTCAATTTTCGCCATGTGCCATGTAATTTGCCTTGGATAATTTATATGCATGCCGTGCCGTATAGAAGATGCTCCCACAACAGGTTCAGGTTCGAGAGTCGCGAGTGCGAAATGAAATAAATTTTGCAGCATCATTTAAGCTTAATTAAGACGGCAGCCGCAAACGGCGACGGGCGCTCAACGCGAACGTAGAATGTTGGCAACAAAAGCCGCCGTGCAATGCATTGCGCAGCACATAAATAAATGAGTAACTGAGTGGTTGAGTGGTTAAGTGGTTGCCACAACCAGTAGCAGTAGAAACCGCCGCCGCCAAGGTGCCAACTGCGTGCCACATGCATACGCGAGTGGGCGCGCTGTCAGCGCGTCCAGTTTGGCAGCTCATCGAGTTTTGGCTGTTCATTTGATATATCCAGCCAACTCATGTTGCCACGCATAAAACTACTTAGACAATGTCAAAAGGCATCATTATTCATGCTGGCGTGCACAGGAGCACCACATCCTCAATTCCTTGCTCTTTTCTTCGTCGCAGTCGATGTCCAATCAGAAATGCGCTCGTCATGTTGCATTAGTAGGAAATTAATGGCAAATGTGGCACACACACACACACACACGCACACTCTACACACACACACTATGCCCAAAGCCAGAGGCAGCTCAATTTCTGGCGCCGCATGTTGATTTTTAATTACCAGCACACACACACACACGCACACAGACAGAAGACGTAAGGAGGCAATGAAGTGTGCCGAAATTGACTACAAATTCAATGGCATAAAACACAATTAAATGTGTCTCGAACTTGATACCCCGTAAGCAGGCAATTAGTAGGCCCCAAAATTCATTGAGCTATGGGTTCAAAGTGTTGCACATTACGCATCATTTCAGAGGCACAGGCTCAAATTCCCAAAATTAACCAAGTTACCAAGTGGCATGAACAGCAATTGACTGACTTTGTGATACCCTTTAGTAAAAGGGAGCTGATGAAATAAAGACTATTGAAAATGGAAATAAAGTTTCACATACACAAATTGCCAATATATACATATATATATTGTTTATTTCTGCTGATACCCTACAGTAAACGATCTTTTGCCTTAAACAAAGCCGAAGTTTACTGGCAATTAAAATCGAATATTTATTCTATAAGCTTGAAATACATCAAGATATTTTTATAAGCTGTTTATTTGCCCCAAAGCGCTCATTCTCATTCCTTTTTGCCTTATATAGGGTATACAAAATATGCCCAAAATAAAAGCGTGAAAATTACAAAAGTTTTCTTAATTGCTCCATGCCGCCGTCCCCCTTCCCCCCTCTGCTTCTCCCTCTCTCTCTCCGCCGTCGCGTTGTCCTTGCAAATTAAACGCAAGTATGCAAAGTCATTGTATGAAAAGGGCCGGCTGGCAGCCTGGTTGCCTGCCAGCCTGCCAGTCAGTCAGTCAGTCGCAGGGCGTGGCACAGCCCGCGTAATGATTAAGCAAACACTCAATCACCCCTTCCCATACACACACACACACATTCAATGCCAGCACATACTCACACAGCTTCTCGTCGGCCTGAAATGAAGCACATTCAGTTGGGGGCAATTGAATTTTTTGCCGGAGCTTTTGTGGCCGGCGGCTCTGCTTGACTTTAAAGCCGCTGCAGCCTTGCTTGGAGATTTGCGCAAAAAATCCGTAGCATACTTTTGAGGGCTGTACTCAACTACAGATGCATTCAATGCGAACGCAATATTTACTGAAAATTTGCGCAATTTTCCCTACCATTGGTATTAAGCGTATTAAGCTTAAGCGTCTATCGTGCGTGTGCCACGCCTTCCATTGCCGCTCCCGCTCCCGCCCACGTCCGCCAGCCTGAATTCAGCCGGCAATTCATGCATACAAATGCGCGTCATATGCTGGCAACCTTTTGTTTAATGAAGCCGAAGTTGTAGGGCGGCCATAGATGTGTCTCTCTCTCTCTCTCTCTCTCTCTCTCTCTCTCTCTCTCTTTCTGTCTCTTTCTATCTGTGTGTGTGTGTGCGTGTGGACTTGACTGAAGGCGTGCATGTGGAAAAACAGTTTTCGAATGAATGCAAGTTTTAATCCTTGAAATATGATTTGAGTGCAAATATTTTGCATAACCATGAGCTCAACTCTGACACACACACATACACACACACACATGCAGTCACTTGCGGTTTGCCTACGTGAATATGGCGTCATGCTTAAGTGTGTGTGTGTAGGTTTTGGCTGCCTCATGATGTAAGCAGTGACACAATTTCGTTTTTCTTGTGCGTGTGTGTCCGCGTAGATGTAAGCGTGTGTGTGTGTGTGTGTGTGTGTGTGTGTGCACTTGTACTTGCCAACCGCAAACACTTCACACGCTTGAAGGCTGCCCTCCGTTCATGGGCCGGGCCAACAGACCAACTCCCGTTCCACTTCCTGCACCGTTGCCCCACCTTATCGCACATCCCATTTTCGCTCGCTGTGCGTTCATTTTTGCAGCTGTTTGCGGTTTTTTGGATGCGTTGGCCCCTCGCCACTCGCTGATGCCCTTTCGGCGGTTCAGTGGTTCATATCTAAATTGAAACTAAAGACTTGCCAGTGGCTACCATTGTAACCACATGCACCACCTGGCGGCGGCTGAAGGGTTCTGTGCTGAATGAACAACGTTTTTTTTCGCCTGCTCTAAGCCGATGACAAAAGTCAAGCGACAGGCTCCATTGTCAGGACTCGAAAGTATGTATGTTACCGTACTGAGCTGCTGCTGATGTTTGTTTGAATTTTCCAATTCGTTTTTTATTTTCATTTTTTTTTTATTTTTGTTTTTTGCCCCCTGCAATCAAAAACAGTTGCTTAACTTTTTTCTCTTTTCTGCTGCTGTTCCACATTCGGCAACGAGTTTTTAATGTTTTTTGTCGAGCGCCAAAAAAAAAAGGAAAGAAAAAAAACACAGATTCACAGAATACAACTTCCACTTCACGTGTGCCTCTGCAAATAGACACATTTGGCATGGCAAAAACAAAACTCATCTGTCGGAGTGATGAAGGAATATTTGGAAATGCGAAACAAATATTTATGTGCAAGTTTTTTCTTGTTTTAAGTTGTTCACTTTAATTTAGGTTTTTTTTTAGCTTTTGGATTAAAGACAGGGGAAAAGCTGTACTGTTTATATATATGAATAACCGATGTTTTCTTTAACACTTTGCAGATCTGGCAAATGGCGGCATGCATGGCCCCATCGAGGGCTACAACTCGCTGGATGATATGACCACAACGCCGGCTGGGCTGGCCACGATGCCGACGGCCGCGTACACACATCCCAAATGGATGGAGCCATATTTTGATCCCTCAACGCCGCGCAATGTCACCGCCCTTATGGGCAAATCCGCGTATCTCAGTTGCCGTGTGCGCAATTTGGCCAACAAAACGGTGAGTGAAAACCGGCAGATGACTAAAACTTTGCGCCTGTGTTCGTGACGATCCGCTTAGCCTTTAAAGTTTCTGACATTACCCCCAAACCAGGATGTGTGTGTGTGTGTGTGTTTGTCTGAGGCAGCTCTCCTTCCCCCCCTATCTTATTTGCGCCTAACTGTTAGGTTATTCTCCGTGCGCTCGGCTTTTCTTTTTGCTGTTGTTGTTGTTGTTGCTGTTGTTGACTTCGTTGATTTGCCAACCTGGTCGACGGCAGTCGCGTTGCCAAAATGTAATTCCCTTAGCATGACTGCGAAATTTTTAATTAGTTACACGCCCAGCCAACAAAATGGGAGTCCTTTTTCTTTTTCTTTTTAATTTTGTTGTCGTTGTTGTTGTTGTTGTACTGTCTACGACGTGCTGTGCGCGGGGCTGCGCCAAAGGAACTTTCCTTGGTGTCGACCTGGGTCCTAAGTCCGCATTAAGTTGTTTTGTTTTTGCTCAAATTTAGAAATTTTTGTATTCTGTTCTGTAAGCGCGACTGTTATTGCAATTGTTTCCTTTGTTTATCTGCTTTAATTGCGCCCCGCCACGTTTGCCCATCCATTTAGGACACAGCCTGCCAGCCAGCCTGATAGCCTGCCAGCCTGCCGTGACTCAGCTCCCAAGGCAACCTGCTGTTCCCATTGAAGTTGCTGCCTGTTGTGAGCGCCTGCTGATCGAGTTGAACTTGAAGATATCCTGTAAAATAAAACTGTAAAACTTTTCAGTTTGTGGCTGCTGCCTGAAATCCGTTAAGAAAGTTAATCGATAAAGGCTCTAAGCTACAAGTTTTACTGCGCCCTTAAAATCTAATTAGTTTACTGCCGCATTAGGTACAGGGTATTATTACCTGTGCCTGTCGTATGAGAGCAGGCAACATTTTTAACTTGGCATTTTGTATAAACATTTAATTAGCACAAGGACTGTCGTGCCATATTTGTATTCGCTGAATGTTGAATTAAATGTATGACTGTCAGGATATGCGCCTGCGTCTGGGCGTGACAATTTTTATCGGCGGCTGTGAACTTTTTTAATATGCGTGACAGACAAGTTTATGAATAATTAGCCAGCGAAAGTGTTGCGCACTGCGATTAATCACCGGGGCAACCCAAAGGGCAGCACGTGCGCGCTGTGCCCCGGGGGGCCGTAAGAGCGGACGTTGGGCGGTGGGCGTGGCAAAAAGATTCGAACGCTCATTAACAAACAATGCGTCGCACGCGGCGCCAACGCAAACAAACAACGCTCCAAATGCCAAAAACCAACAAACTTTTCGCACACGCGCCGAACTACCGAGCACTTGACACAAATGCGCCAACGGCAGGAACAGCAGCAGCATCAGCAGCATCAGCAGCAGCAGCAGCAGCAGTAGCATCAACGGGATACAGAAGGACTTGCAGCAACTTTTAATTTCTTGCTACACACAGCGATAGAGAGAGAGAGAGAGGGAGAGAGAGGAAGTGAAGCGTCGAGTGGCAACCGGCACACGTCGGCGACTAACTGTAGTGGGCGGCGGGCACGCCCACCGCCCACGCCATGGGGCCCTGCAATTGCATTTAAGCGCGAAATTATTTAAACAATTTGGTGAAAATTGCACTCGCCGCACGCGTCAACAGCACTTGGTCCGAGCCGAGTAAACCAAACAACAAACCGAAAGCAACTCAGCAGGACATGTTTTGTGTGTGTGTTGATGTGTGTGTGAGTTGGTGTGTGTGCGTGTGTGTGTGTGTGTGTGCACGCAATGGGGTATTGGGGCGAGGCGTCGCTGCTAATATGCTGAGGGGGACACTGTCGAATGAATGCATGTGTTGTTCGTGTTGTTGTTGTTGCTGTTGCTGCACACAGCGTGCACTTGTTAATTACACTTTAATTTGTTGCGTAAAATGTTTGTTTAATGGCAGCCCTTGTCGACATGTTTTTCACACTTTTATACACTCAGTGCGGTCCACATGCCTCGCACAATACTGCCAAACTGGCAAACTGGCAAACTGGTTGCCTTCCGGCCTGATGATACTCGATGTGGCGGCCATTGTTTAGTATGCAACAACTTTTTCGTATAATTAAACGCACGCACCGAAATGGGCCACGCCCCACAAAAATTTTCGTTTCGGGGCTAGGCAACATTTTGCAAGTTTGTGTGCCGCACAGCGAGTGGCAAGTGCGATAATTTTGCATTTACATTTGACTTAATAAGTTGTGCATATCAAGTGCCAGACAGAGGCACTGCCAAAAATGTGACTGGGCGCAAGGAGAGACAGAAGGGTGTGCGGGGGGTGAGATCCTGTTTAGCGTGCAGCTTACAAAGTTGTGTCTCAGCGCTGCAACTACTTAAAAAGTTTGTTATAATTAAGCAAAGCTAAAACAACTCAAAACTCACCAAAATCCCAAAAAGGCAACCACTGTTAGAGTGCGCCACACACACACACAACCACACACACACACGCGCACACTAGTACCGACTAGCAGTTTTCTCAAGGATTACGGGTTGCCCATAAAGTTGCCGTAGCCCGAACGGCTCACAGCACGTTGCTCATACGTCATGTGCGCCGGCAGCCTATATGAGATACGCGCCCATTAACAATACGAAAATACGCAATAGCCGCTGATTAATCGCTGACGACATCCAGCCTGCCCGCCCCGCCCCGCCCCAAAAAGGGATCTGCGCAATCCTTGCGCATTTCATTCGATTTTGATGGCACTGCGACGGCAATTCGTTTTTCAATTGCTGCATTTTTAATGAGAGATTTTTTTACCTCTGGCCATAAACAGAACAGAGTCTTTGGTTTGTTATACCCCTGCTTGTTTGAGGTTAGTAAAAGGGGGTATGCTGATTTTGGTAGTTGCTGTGATACGTTTCTTTCTTACGTTACATCCTGCTGAGTTTGCCCCTCCAATATTCCCAACTCAATAAATTTTCCACTGGCAACATTTGATTGACATTTTGTGCAATATCTTTGTTTGTTTGCTTTTTCTTTCGTTTGTGCAGGTATCCTGGATACGGCATCGCGACATACACATATTGACAGTGGGCTCCTACACGTACACGTCCGATCAGCGGTTTCAGGCCACACATCATCAGGACACCGATGACTGGACACTGCAGATAAAGTGGGCCCAAAAGCGAGATGCGGGCATGTACGAGTGCCAGATATCCACACAGCCCGTCCGCAGTTATTTCGTGCGTCTGAATGTTGTCGGTGAGTATGAGTGTATGAATACTCGCTTTAAGTTTGAGCTGGAGCGCGAGGCATGGCCATGGGCATGGGCATGGGCATGGACATGGGCTTTGGCTTTGGCTTCATAAAAAAATCAACCATTTGTCGCAAATAACAAAGGCAAAGGACACTCTCGACACGAAGGCAAGCAAAAAAGTTGTCGAGCAAATAAATTACATACAGCAAACGAGTGAGCAACACGCACAGCGACAGCGACTGCGACTGCGGCTGGAGGACGATGGAACGTCGAGGACTTGCTTTTTATACGACAATAATTTCATTTTATCTTGTAGTTTATTATTCTACAGTGTCAGCCCGACCTGCCAGCCTGCCAACCCGGCCTGCCTACCATCCTACCTTTGCTCAGTTTTTCTGTGTCTGCAACGTTTTAACAGCGCTTTTAAAGCATTTCTTCATCGCTCTCGCTTTTTCTTTTCTTTTCTTCTCTGTTTGTTTTTTTTTCCATTTTTTTTTTTTTCGGTGACTCGTCTGCGTTTTTCATTGGCGCTTCCTGTTGACAGTGCCAACGGCGACCATACTTGGCGGACCTGACCTTCACGTTGATAAAGGCAGCACCATAAATCTCACTTGCACTGTAAAGTTCAGCCCCGAGCCGCCGGCCTACATCTTCTGGTACCATCACGAGGAGGTAATTAAACTTTATTGTTACAATTGTGCCGAAAATTCGGAGTTTTTATGCTGTTTATATATTTATTTTTTGTTCCCCCCATTTTATTTCAAGCGCTGTGGTGACTATTTTGGCAGTCGCCTAGTTGGTAAACTAATTTTATTCGTTTGACTTTCATTTAACAAGAGGACATTTAATGAACGAAATAAAAATCAGCGCATTTCTTTTTTTTTTTTTGTGTGTGCTTTTTAGGACGGTTGGCGATAAATCACGCCCATTAATATTAATTAATTTGTTTACCCTTCACAATTATGGCACGATTTGAAGACAGACGACTTCTGTAGAACTCATTAAGCATTTATATTCTTTTTGACCGCAACTCAGTTAATGTTTTTGTCTGATTGCTCTTCTTTGTGGACATATTGTTAAATTCAGCCAAGTTAAATAAAGGTTACCTATAGAAAGCTTTGACTCAACATTTAGTTAGCCTGTTCTCTTATTCAATCAGAGTCAATCCAAGCATATTTCTGTTATTTAGTGCCCGATCGGAAATCCTTTCACGGCTGCTTAATTACATCGGATGTCGCTTGCGGTTAAGCCTCGCGTTCGTTCGACTCGGTCTGAAAGGATGCGACGCACTTCGTGTGCGGCTTATTGGGAGTCGTTGACATTATTGAAAGTGTCGGCCGTTGATATTTTAATGAGTGCAGCAGCAAGGCAAGCAGGACGCATGCAGGACGAAGTGGGTCAATGGCGCTTTAATCGCACGCACACATTAATACTTTTCGCAGCTGTTGCCACACACACAAACAAAGGGTGCGCACCTGAGGGAATCAGTAGCCTGGACATTCCTGGTGGTTGCATTATCCGTAAACGTGCTTGGCCCTTGCGCTGTTGGCCGTCAATTAGTTGTGTTAGTTTCAAGCGATTTAAGCAGCATAAACAGCCTGGCTAATTGCTCGGCATTAAAAGCGCTTAAAGCGCTCCAGGAACACAGAGCACAGAGCGAAGTGAGAGCAAAGAGAGAGAGAGAGAGAGAGAGAGAGAGAGAAGGAGAGAAGGAGCCCAACGTGGTCGCAACATTGCCGGGCTAATTGCAATGCAAATGCCAAACAAAACAGCGACGAAATAAAAAACGTGCTGTAAAAAAAAAAAATAAATGGAACTTGGGCCAAAAGGCAAAGAGAAGGCGAATTTGCTGGCAACGTGTTAAAAGTGCACAAATCCTGCTGCCAACTGCTGTTGCAGTCGCCGCTGCAGCTTTAGCTGCTGCTCACTTCTGGTTGCCACTTGTATTTCTGGAATTTTCTAATTAAAATCCTTGCACTGCCACGCGCCACAATTGTGTGCCTCTGGCAGGTGGCCTTCCAAGTGTGTGTCTCTCTGTGTGTATGTGTGTGTGTGTGTGGTGTGTGTGTGTAGCCGCAACCTTAGCACAAGTTGGTGTCCTTGCCCGTGCTGCAGCACACGGATTATTTACGATCCATGCAAATTTGCTGTTAATTAGTTTAATGGATGGATAAACTTAGTTGATGCACTTGCTTGTGCCGAGCGCTGAAATGTATGCAACACTTTTTTGCTCGGCGCACATCCGCTCGCTAATTGTAATTAACGTGTTACATATTTCCTCTTTCGCACTGAGCGCTCAGTGTTAGTGTTAGTGTTAGTGTTAGTCCAGGCCCAGGCCGGCTTCCTGCTCGTTGCGGCCGTTTCCGCATTGGCTTCTGGCATATGTCGGCTTAAAACGAGGGTCGCCCATAAAGTTGTTGAGCACTTGAGAGGCACAACGCTCAAGAAAGGCTTATTGATAAGAACAAAACCCAATTGAAATTGTAAAATTGTCGTTAATTTTTAATTGATTTTGTTGTTATGCAAAGGGGGATTAACAAACATCCAGCCCCACTTTTATATTATATCATACAGTTTTTATTTAAACAAGTGTTTTTTTATTATTTTACAAACCGCCCTCGCAGGCCACATTGTAATGTGCATATAGCGCTTAACTGTGTGGTCGTTGAAAGTTTCGTGAGCTGCTGAGTGGACTTAGCCAGCTATTAGCTGGCTGTCAAAGCGGGCTCTGGCCAAAGTCCACGCCTACTAACAACAACTGCCAACCGTATCGGCTACAAGTGGCACTCAGCGCTGCATTGTCGTCCTGTCATCCTGTGCCCCCCTCCTCTCCTTTCCGTCTGGGTCTGTCAATGTGACAGACTTTTATCTACATTTAACTGCTGTGATTTTGTGTTGGCAAGTGCCACATAAATCGAATGTATGCGCATTTTTAGTAGGCGTGGCACGACACAAATATTTTATTTCATTTTCCCTTTGGTTTGTTTTTGTTATGTTTTTTGTTAACAGCTGCAATTGTCTATGGGCAGTTGAAAGTGTAAAATTTTTGCTGCAGCTCTGTCGCAAAATGTTTTTGCACTTTTATATAGCCGGCCTGTGCTGATTCACTGGCTGTCAGTTTGCCATTTCGCATTTCACAGTTGAGTGTTTGCCTGTCTGTCTGTCTGTCTGTCTATCTGGCTGTCAGTGTAAGCCGTCGCTTTCATTAACCAATTTGCGAGCAACAAAAACAACTACAAAATTATAATACAAATACGATATTTATGCTGATAGCGACGACGACAGCAATGGACTATAATGGCAGCCAGACTTTCGTTAGTTCCTGCACCCATCCAGCCCCAGTTGCTGTGTCGATAGGCAAACTTTTCAGTTGCCTGTGCAAAAGTTGTTATGCCAAAGTTTCGGGCATTGTCATTGTTTTTTATATGTCTATACAGAATTTGGTACCGCCGTACCGCTATATGCTCTGACTGCGACTGTGATTATGGCTTTGGCTTCAGCTTTGGCTTTGCCTTTGAGTTTGGCTGCATGTAAGATTTTCCTATCGTCATCATTATCAGCGACGCCAAGTTTTTCTTTCATTTTTCATATTATTGCAAATGCCGTCGATTAGTTGAGATTAGACAGCAAATTATGCTCCCCCTTACACTATCCCAACAACAACAACAACAACAGCAGCAAAAGAAAAAGGGGGCGCCGACAGCTGCTCATTTCCGCTTAGGTTTGTTGTTGCCTTCATTTTGTTGTCGCTGTCAGGGGCATGATGTGTTAATGTCAGCTACTTGCCCTTTGCCCCATACATCACCCCCGCTTCCCACTCTCCTACTCCCTCTCCCTCTCTCTCTCTCTCTCTCTCTCTCTCTCTCCTCTGCGCTGTGTGTATTGGTATTGGCAAATTATTCTGGTATTTGTTTTTGTCAGCGCTTTGAGCATCTGCTCCACTTGTGACTCAATATGCAGCTGGCTTTTGCTTTGGCTTTGGGCCCCGTTAGCAGCAGCAGTCGACATTTGACATTTGCTCTGCCGCTGCTACCCCCGCTCCCCCTACATTAATCGATAATGAAGTTGACTTTGTCGGCGGCTGCCTATCGCATAGAATGCCATCATCATAATGAGCCATCGCTCTGGTGCTGCTTGCTTTTAGCCTAAGTGAACCCGAAGCTGTCCCCGGCCCACTTGATTAACATAATTTTTACAGCTTACTATCTCTCTCACTCTTTCTTTTTCTCTGCCCGTCTCTCTCTCTCTCTCTCTCTCTTTCTCTGTCTTGGGTAGTGGAGAACCTTTGATATCAGCTCTGTTAAGTCAACTTTAATCATGCGCCCGGCCATCAAATTCCAATTAAAATCGTAATTTAAAACGCATTTTCGGGTAGGAGGATTGCCTTACTGTAAAGTAAACAAGACGCGCTGACATGTCGCTGATTTGTAATGTCAGTCAAGCGCAGCTGTTGCTACGCTTCACATACAGCTCTCTCTCTCTCTCTCTCTCTCCCACCCGTTTGCTGTCACACGCATTTGAAAATTCCAAAAAATAAAAATAAAAATAAAAACAAAACTCACGCATCCGCATTAAACGAAAGAAAAATAAACCAAGCGCTTATTATTATTATTTGCCAGCAGCAAAGTTCTCCAACGAGCTGCAAAACAAAAAAAAATAAATAATAAGTACTTGCTGATCCCCTCATTGTTCTCACATTTAGCTGGTGTTGGGGACGTTCGCATGCTGTGCCTACAGTGACTAACCCAGCCTTTTGGGCGTAATGCTCTTCCATTTGCAGGTCATTAATTATGATTCATCAAGAGGCGGCGTGTCGGTAATTACCGAAAAGGGCGATGTGACAACCTCATTTCTGCTCATACAGAATGCAGATCTGGCCGATTCCGGCAAATATTCGTGCGCCCCCTCCAATGCAGATGTTGCCAGCGTGCGTGTGCATGTCCTAAATGGTAAGTACCAGCCAACACTGTCACCCACACACACTAACACACACACATACATGCACGTATTTGAACACCATTCACTAATGTATGTACATGCAGCTACTGTCTGTGTGCTGTGCAAAAAGTGTTGCATGCTTTTAGGCGCCGCTCAGTAAAACTGCAAACTAAACTATGCTCGACTATTTAATACTCTGTCAGCCTATACATTTAAATATAGATTTATTGATATATTCGAAGGGGATTTTATTTTAAGCTCTATTTGAATCTAAGCTTTTAACAGAAGACCTAATCAATTTACAGGGTATTAGCGCAGCAAAGTAGTATTGAGTGCAAAAACGCTACATTAACTGGCCAAGTGGCAGCCCGGGCTGCACTAGTCATGTTGCATGGTTCTGTCGCTGATGTTTTTGGCATTTTAGCAAATTTGCGTGCGATTTCCAATGGCGCGGCGGGTGGCAAAAATGAGGCAGGGGGGAGGAGGGCGTGTCGGCCGAAGGCGAGAGGTAACATGTTTTTGGGCCTACGGCCATGGCCAATTGCGAATATATCCATGACAGCACAGCGGTGGCAGCACCGTTGGGTCATTTTATGAAGTCAAACGGTGCGATGGTGTTGCTTGCTCTTGTCATGTGATTGACGTTGCCTCGGGCAAGTGGCATGTGGCAGGCGATAGGCGGCAGTCGGAAAGTAGCAATTGAAATAGCAAAGACAAAAGTGACAAATCAGCTTGAGGCAAGCGGCGCGCATTGGACTGAATTGAATGGGGGGATGTTGTAGCTTTGCTCGTTGCCACAAAAAGACTACATCCGCCTTCAATTTGCCACAGTTCCGGCGTCTTGTGGCGGTCGAGTTAAACAGTCGCCTGGAATATACGTAAATTGTGCTGGACGTCAGTTGAATTCGCTTGATTTCCACCAGGACGAGCCACACAGGAGAAGAAGAACTGCAGCACGTGAATGGAAGCGACGTCAAGGAATTGCCCCAATGTTTTTCGGGGTCGTCGCTTAATGTTGCCCCAGGCGCCAGTTGTTGCTCCGTGTTTGAGCACAAATGAAACACATAATCGCATCAATTATGAGCAAATTAATTAGCACACTGCGGTTAATTGCAGCCAAAACGAGCAACAGCAACGATGAGGACGAGGACGAGGACGAGGACGCGGACTCGGACGAGGACGACCAGGACCAACTGAGTGGCAGTCTGGTCTGCAACCTGGTTGGGGCCAAGCAATGGAGCAATGGGGCAAAGACGTATGCGGATGCGAGCGACGTTAACAAATTGCAATCGGTTGCTGGGACGACTGGCAAGGAATTGTTGCAATTTGCCAGCATAATCGCTGTCGATTGGCGTGGATTTGACACAGTTAAAATAAATTACGTAATTGTGAAAGGGAAACAACAACAACAACAATAAGAACAACAACAGCAACGAGTGAAACCACACAACAATACAATGGCACTGACAGCACACAGAATGGCATGCAATTTAAGCCCGGTCCAAAGTTGGCCATAGAATGGGCCTGAGGTTAGAGCGCCGCCCGGTCAAGCCCGTCTACCCAGCTGGCACGTTTTTCAATCATGCTAACGGCGCCAACGGGTGACCAAAGCCCCCCCCCCTCCCCTCTAGCCCCACTCTTTGGCTGCCCGCAGGCCGCAAATGGACCGCAAATGGCAGCGTGCGGAAATCCATGCTGCAGCTATTGTAAACGTTTGCCAGCCATTATGCATGAATGCATAGAAATACGTAGTGTCACACTTACAACTACACACGGGCTCATCCACATGCAGGTGCGGCAGGGGGGGGGGGGGGGCGGGGCGACAACAAAATAATGAAGTGGCTGGCAATGCAAACGACCCACAGGCCAAATACCACATAAAAATACAATACCCTTTACTCTGGCCAGGTCGAACAACAATCTGTTGTTTTGTATCGCAACTGGGAATTCTATTTTCCTATTAAATAGAAAATACTGCAAAGTTTTATATGCTGGTTCAGATAATACCAAAACAGAAAAATATAAAAAAAATATATGCTCTGAATTTCACATGAAAATACAAAAGAATTGTAAGCAAGCTTTTCATAAAATATTGAATAGCAAATTTAGTTTATAAATTTTAATTTAATTTCCATTTTAATGCGGCGACGGCTAAGACTTGGCATATAATATAAAAAAAAATAAAAAAAATTATATTCAAATATGCAAATTTTATGTTTTGTGTGCCAAACGTGCGATGTTATCAATTGTTGTTGTTGCTGCTGCTGCTGTTGCTGTTGTTGGCTGCTGTTTGCTGTGATGTTGATTGACACCACAACCAATGGCATTTCATGGCTAAGTCGATGACTAACAACAGTAAAATCAGGCTAGCCCTCAATGCCCCTCTTCACATCTGTGCGTGTGTTTGTGTCTTTGTGTGTGTGTGTGTGTGTTTGGGTTTTTGGGCAACAATGTGGCTGCGATTGCTGACAGCCACTACAATTCCCGCGTTAATGGCATCAGCAACAGCAACAGCAACAGCAACATGGGCAACAGGCAGAACAAGGGCAGCAGCCCACAAGTTGTGACAGGCAAACAAAACGTTGCCTTCGTTGGCTTTGACCAGCGTGCAACGTGCTGCGACGTGGCCCAACTTGTTGGCCAGGACTGACATACACATGCCGGTCATGTCACTACGCAGTTGGCATAACAAACTGCAGCAGATAGACGAGACAACCCAGCAGCAAAGAGGCAAAGACGAATTGAGGCACAAAAGCCAAGCACACACTCACAGTGTTTGGCATTTTTGGGGAGATGTGTGTTTGTGTCTCTCTGTGTGTGGGGCATGCTACACGCTTATTGCCACACAAAGTTATGCGTAATACTCGCATCAACTGGAGAAGTGGAATGTGATGGCACAAAACCAATGTATGCAAGCGTATCGATGGTGTGGAAATGGCCAACGGATAGCTCTCCCTCTCACTCTTACTCGTACTCAATCTCGGTCTATCTCTGTCTATCTGGTGCTATTTCATTTGCAGTCAATCTGCGTATGAATTCGAAAACCTCTCGACATTTGTAAAGGACTGCCAAACATGCGTACACTGTAAAAAAATAAAAACAATACAAAACGAACTCTCCTTTATTCGATATTTAAGCAAATACTCAACGTACTGTGGAAATTGATGCCAGGCCAAAAGTGAAACAAAATTAAATTTCTACCACCACATACACTGTAGTGAGATCCTGGCATATTCCACATGATAAACAAAACAAAGAGCCTGCGCAATAAATTCAGCCTTGTGCTTAAGACCTGGTAGTGCAATAAATTAAATCGATTAGCTATGCAAATGCCGAAATAATTTCTCTATTCTCTGGCCCCTTAAGGCCCGATGGGACACGTGTGATTTGGTCTTATCCTTTGCGCAATATTGTATTTTAGACTCTGTTTATTCACAATTTAAATATGCATTAAAAAGTCATTCAAAACCCTGTGAAATAATTTCGCATAACTTTTTTTTGTAATCAAACTAAAATAAAAATGTGGAAGCCAACTTTTTGCAAGTCTTCGGAATACACTAAACTTATTTGGAGCTGAGTTATTTTTTTGTGGATGGTTCTCAAATGGATTTGCAAATTGTGTGTGCGCAAACTAGTTTAGAATGCGTCCATTTGATATGTGGGTCGGAATTAAAGTGAAACCACCAAAATAAAACTACGTTTAACTGAGCAGAAAACCGACTGAAAGTGAAAAGTTTTTGTGTGTACAATTTAGGTCCTTGAAACGAATTGGATGATCAAGTTCCACTTGCTACCACAGTGCGTATGCTCGGCCTGGCTATCAAGTTGGCAGCTGAAGCCCCAACAAGTGAGCTGTGTGTGGGAGCTAAGGGAGCAGCCAATCGACTATTTGATTCAGCTTGATTCTTGCCTTGATTTCCATTTTCACTTGCACCTGTTTAAATCGTCGTGACGGCTCTTCAATTTGGCTTAAAATTGAGCATAATGAAAATTTGTCGCCGTAAGCTTCTTTCTTCTAACCTCGTCCTCGTCCTCGCCCCCGCTCGCTGTGCGTGTCCCATTCAATTAATGTCGTTGCTATTTTAGTAGTTTGGCGCATGTGGCAGCTGCTGCGGTTATTTGTGACCTGGCAACGTTTGCTCGCCATGGCCGTTTGTTCATATTGATATTTGTGTGACAGGGCACAAAGTCTTCGTCGGGGCGTAGTTTACACTTGAGAAATCAAACGAAAGCTCCCTTCCCCCAAACCGAAATACATATCACATGCGATGGCAATCAGACACGGGACAAATGTCCTGCCAGCTGCCGTTGCCGTTGCCATTTGGCAGCAGCAACAACAGCAAAAGTTCAACTTTCGATTTATTTTTGCCAGTTTGAAATTCCTTGGCTATTTGTGTGGCGCTTTTGTTGTCTCACAGCGTGTCCCATGTCCTGGCTTAACGGCCACTACCAGCTAGTGCAGCACCTGCAATGAGGCCAAAGGGGCGCTCGTCAGATGCCAAATGCCAAGGAGCAGTCCGAGACGCAAAGCCTTGACCTGAGCCCCGCCGCATTCGCATCCGCATCCGCATTCGCATCCGTTAGATCCGAAGCTGGCCCAGCCTACGACTAAGACATTGGACTTCAGTCCAGTTCTCATGGCTCGCTGCACGTATCGAAGTCGTTGTCGCTGCCACCCTTGAGCCACACGCTGCCACACACAAATCCTTTGGCCAACTTTGGCTCAGGCTGCAGCGTTCTCTCTCTCCCTGTGTGGGTGTGTGTGTGTGTGTGTGGGGATTAGCTTTGTATTTTGTCACAGGAAATTACATTTCGCCTTAAGGATGCCAGTGTGCAAAAATTTCGTTTCATTGTTTGCGCGTGTGTGTCTGAATGTGTGTGTGTGTGTGTATGTGAGTGTGGGTCCAAAATGAGCTGCTTGTCCTGAGCGACGCTTAAGGATTGCGACTGCAACTACAACTACGACTATGTTGTCGTCCTATCTAATCGCCTGTACGTGTACAAATGCCGCCGTGTGAGCTCTGTTCCATTTGACTCCACCCTCAATTCCAACTCCTGTTGAACTGGCCAACATCCTTCTACCTGCGCCAAACGTAACTTTAGCTCCATTAGTATTTACACTACAACTTCGAGTACACACACACACACACACACACACAGCGCGCACACTTCCTGTGTGTGGCTCCGTGTCAGCTCTCGTGGTTAGATCTCTTGGGCTAAATAACGGCTTGTTCCTGCTCCGGCTTCTGATCTGGCAGTAGGAAAACTTCATTCGGCACTTTGCTCTGGCAAAGGACATTGGGGGCATCGAGTTGGTTGTTGTGTGCGTGTATTTAAATGACAATGATGCCTATGTGCTGATAGACGCCAACTAATACACTGCCCGAAAGCAGCTGCCTTTCATATCAGATGTGTGTCAAGCGATGGTTAAGCAAATTGCCACAGGTTGAGTTCGTGAATAGAAGCGGGTGAAATTGAAGTGGGTTGTGGGCCAATCCACTTTAATTATTGCGCTCTATTGGAATTTTGAATTGCAAACGGAATATGAAGGCACAAAAATGACATTTAATATCCCGTTGAGTTATTAATTAATTAAGACAAATGGGCGCAGCTGAAGGGAAGTCAACGCATTTTCTTTAATACGAGTTGTATTCGTGGAATGTGCAGCTTTAATCGTTGAGAACGTTAACGCTTAAGTCATTTTAATTATAATTGAAAGCGTATTTGCTGCATTCATAAAAAATGAGCTGAGTTGCATTTAAATAAATTTTAATGAGCGCTCTCCAGAATTTTTTTTGCAATTCAAAAAAAATGTTGTTTACAATGATAGCTTATTACTGATATTTATTTCAATAACAAGATTTTCCATATTTTTTATTTAATCCAGGTTTAATTGAAGCCCTTTTTATTAATCTTTGCTTTATCCCTATTTTACTTTTATCCGTTTATAATGAGCTTCTCAGTTGAGTTGCGTTTGATAAGCTAGATTTTCGCTGAGTGTATCAAGCAGTGTTGTGGCTTGGCTGAAAACTTTAACAATAACTTATGATAACATTTCCGTGAGCGCCTATGCCTCAGTCTTGCCGTCGGTTCACGTCCCGCTGTTCATGTCGAGTCAATCCTTGGAGATTGCCGTCTAACATAATTTGGGCCGTGTTCAACGAGCCACCGAAAGCCGCAGCAAGTCTAAACAACTCCTTCGCACAACACACACGCGTGCACAAATCCGCAGCTAATAATATACGGCTTTTGTTTATTAGATTCATACATTTTGTAGGCAAGTTGTGTGTGCTTGTGTGTGTGCACGAGTGTACGTGAGTGTATTGGTGTGGCACTCATTATGTTTGCTTTTATGGTCGCACTGCGTGCTCCAATAGGCCCCCCAGCGCCTCCACCCACCCAACCCACCCACCCACCGCCACATAACATAACAGCCGCAGTGCAATCACCAAGCTCTCCCTTCGGTTGGCAGCAGCTTCTGCCTGAAGTGATTTTAATAAAATTGGCAAAGCGTGTAGGTAAAAACAACTTGGCCAACGGAGGTGGGCGGGTGGGCGGTTGGATCGGGTCGGGCATGTTGACTGCGTGAAATGGCATGTAAATCCTGACCAGAAATCGCTGCCGTTGGCACATTTTTTTTTTGTCGCTCTATGACGAAATCGAGCACAAATTGCATGATTTACGTAATGGAATAAATAAAATAAATTGCTTAATTTACTGATAAATTACTTGGCCACACACACACAGCTACTTGCAACGTGTGCGTGAATGTGTGTGAATGTTTGTTTGTTTCGTTGACACACCCACACACACACATACACATACACACACAGAGTCTACTTATTAAACACATAGCTTTCGCACAATAGTTGTAGGCTGTTGTGGTTGCTCCTTCTACCTTTTTACTCTGGCACTTTTTGTGAGATTAATTTGGGACTGCAGCTGCCCAGCCTGCGAGGCGACACAACCGCAGGCGACGCACCCACAACAACACACACACACACGCACACACACCTGTAAACGTAGAGGAATGTATAAACTATGTCTAGTTAAACTACAAACAGGCAGTTCTATGGCAACGTGTGGTAAGGACACACACACAAGCACAAACACCTGGCCGCAGCCGGCACCGGCCTCATCCTGCCGGAGCCGAGGAAAACCGCCCGCACCGCTGGCCCGGATCGTATATTTACAAAAGATTTATGCCAAAAGCTAATTTCATGGAAAAACGTATTGTTCTTGCCATTGTTTGTGTGGGTGTGTATGTGTGTGTGTGTGTGTATTTGTGTATTTGTGTGCTGTGTTTTCAGGTCAAACAAAAGCAGCTTGCTGTTAAACTAAAAACGGTCAGTTCGCTGCGAGACTTGCTTCGAATCTAATTATTTATGTTAATCGCTCTCTAAAGACGCTCAATATATCAAATTTGCGCAGATTTATTATGTGCAGCCAGCTATAATGTAAAATATATAAATCCACTATGTTGCGCAGGTGTGCATGTGTGTGTGCCATAAATAAATGTGTGTGCATGCAAACATATTTACGCTTGGCTGACTAATTATTGTAATCCCTTTATTATGCACTACTTTTCTTATGGTTCATTAAAGTAGATTAGAGTCGAGTAAATTGTGCGTGCTTCAGATAAGTTTCAGCAATGAGTTTAATAATTTAATATTGTAAAGCAACAGTGGCGCTAAGTGTATTGGTCCATATTGGCCCTGACCCGAAAGCCATTAGCACAACTCTCTGATTGGACACGTTCGCAGCTGACTTGGCCCGGCGACTGGCTAACAAACTAATCGAAAGTCATTCGAGTGCTGCATAGGTCACTGGACAGCGCCAAAAGCATGTGCATAACAACAACAACAACAGCAACAATAAAAGCAACAACAACATCAACAGCAAACAGCTGCAACAAAGCAGAGCAGAGCACTTGCAATTTGCCATAGCTAATCTCAAAGGATACGCTCTGGTATAAAGCAGCCCTCTGGCTCTCGCTGGCTGACGCTCTTTCAACTCCCACCGACGAACTCTCCCTTTCGCGACCCTCTTCCTTTAGCCCCACCTTCTATTATTTTGCTCAGCGTGCTGTTAGTTCGAATTTTCAATTGAAATCTACTTTTAATATGCCCCCAATAGAGTGTGCTTATATGTGGTTCTTTGGTATGTGTGTGTGTTTGTATTTGTTTGTGTGAGTGTGTGTGTGTGTGTGTGTGTGTTTGTTTGTTTGTATCTCCCACTCTAAGCGTATGTGTCACAGCCATATGACCCCAAGCTGATAACTGAGAGAGAACAACACGATTCAAAAATTGTACAGCTGAACTCATTCCGGCGTCGGCTAAAGCGGATATCAAAATTTAATTAAAATTTCATTTTGCAATTTTTGTCTCGCACTCTGGCCATACTCGATGCCTGGTCTGGGCCAGGGCGTACTCGATACCTGTGCATGTGCATACATCTGTGGGAATTGGCAGCATTAAGCAGCGGCCAACCTTCATTTTTATGCACTCAAATTCCAATTGCAGCGGTGCGGTGGTGTTGGTGATGTTGGTGGTGGTGGTGGTGGCTTAAACTCAATTATGACAACTCAAAGCATCAGCCAGCACAGAAAAATGGCAAAAAATTCAATTATCTTAGCCTGGTTTGTTGCTGGCCAATACGATAGATCGGGCACGGACTCTAACCCGGATCCCTGCTCATTCCCTGCTCCTGCATCCGCCCGCAGCGCGCATTTTGTCATTTCCAAATTTGTCACTTGACATGCGGCAACAACAGCAAGAGCAACAAAAACTGTGGCAACTTGACTGCGACCAATGTCGGTTGATAGTTGTTGTTGTTGTTGTTGTTGGTTACATGGCATTCGGTGGCATAATGTTGGCTTTAGCATTAATGTCAGTCAATTCCACGACACGGAACGCGAGTCGTTGTCCTCACAGTCGTCTGGGGATATTTACGAATGTGATTTAAAAATCAAGTTTTTTCTATCGCGTTCCCTTTATTTTCTCTCCTCTTTCTTTTTACTGTGAATGCTGCGAATAAAGCGCATCAATCATTCACTCGAGCATCGAGTGAGCTGAAGTGTATAGTAAATGTCACTGGCATGGCCGAAGGCCAAAGGCCAACATGCCACATGCCGAGCGACCAGTTGACTGCCCCATCCTTCCATCTCCATCTCCAAAGTACACGGCCAACGTCCGTGTCCTGGCCCGGGCTGGTTGGGGGCTATTGGACTTCCGTTTGCCCAGGCATTTCCGTTTGCCTCTAAGTGACAGCTCCTGCGATGGCTCGATGGCTTCAATCTTTAGCTGCCAGCCATGTTTATGCGTCAGTCCTTTTTGCGAATTACAAATTGAAGAACATTACAAAGCTGAATGGCAAAAGGGAAATGTGTTCAGGTGGGTGAGTCTAAAACACAAAGAGATTTACGCACATTTGTCATTCACTTAGAGAGACTGGAGAAAGGCTTGCCATAAAGTAACTGAGCGCACATAATCTTTATAAATTCATGAAATTACGGGCCATAAACTTGCGCTCATATGTGCATTAATACACTCAGAGAAATAATTGAGAATGCTGTGCGATAAATATACAATACATATATATCAGAATTTAAAGCAAACAAAGCTTAAGCTTTTACTCTTGAGCAGAAAACATAAATGTATCTAGTTTATAATAGAAGAAATCTATTGTGTTTTCTTCTATGTATGTTTGTATGCACACACGTGTGTGTGTGTGTGTGTGTGTTTATTTAATATTTGTATATCTCAATTTGCTGACTGTGTTGAGATTGTTGCTGGTGGTATCGTTGTTATCATTGCAATTACCTTTGGCCCGGGGCCACAACCAAAGTGAGTTGTTCTTGCTGGTTGTGTTGTGTCTATTGGCCACCTGCTGTGTGGCTTTTGTGCAGGCGATTTACCCGAGGTGACATATTCATTTGTTGGACATTTTGATTATTTCAAACGAAGCGAAAATCCGTTAGTAACTTTGCCATTTTGACAGGTGGCAATTTCAGTCCTGCAGCTCTCCCTTTCTCACTCTCACCATCTTTCTCTCTCTTTCTGTAGCGTATGTTTCCGGGTGTTCTGCTAAATGGTAATTTGTCTGCCAGACTTGGCCCTTGTGTGTTTGGGCTTTGACGGCCTGTTACTGCCAAAAATTGCATTTCGTTTATTAATTAAACACCAATTTAGCTGGGGCGCAATTCAATTATGAAGCTCTCAAGCGTCTATTTTAATACGCTGCAAATTGCGGCGCAATTATTTAACAAACAAGCATAGAGCATAAATTGCTTATTTAATATGCCAGTCGCATGAGTAGCTGCCATTTTATTGCCATTAAATTTGCACAAATTTCAAATGAATCAGCTAATAAAACCAATCAACGTTTGAAAACCAACTTGAACACGAATTATAACGAGAAACATTTTACACAGCTTTAAGCACTATTGAAATTTAAATATAAAATTTACATTTATTATTTACAAAATGCCCTCAATACGAGTTTATAAAATTTATTTCTCTATACAAAATAACTGCTAGACAAGCTCTTCTTCTTTTTTTTTTTTTTTTTTGGTGCTTTGTTTTGTTGTTTTACACACATTTTTTAACTTTTTATATTCACACTTTAGACTTTTTGACGCTCTTGTTGCACTTTAATCAATTTTGACGCCAATTTGTTGGTTGATTTACAAAGCAAAACAAAAACACAAAAAGCACCTAAAAGCCGTCCATTTGGCTGCCCCCAAACACGTTTTGTACCTTGTCCATTGTCTATTATACGCCCCAGGGACCCTGCCACGCCCCCCTCCCCTTCGCTGGCAAACAGTTTTCAGCAATTTTCTCTATCGTTGTGTAGTCACAATCCCGAAACGCAAAAAAAAGCCAAAACGTGCAGCATATTCAAAATTGAAACATGGAAAATCGCACAACGTTTTTTTTCGGTACTTTTGCAGAATTTTTATTTTTATTTTTTGTTTTTTTTTTTTTTTTTTTTTTGTTTAGGGAGTCGGATCGAGGGAATAGGCGGCGGGTCCGTAGTTCATTGTTTTACGTGACGTATTGTTGGATAAACAAATGTTTATGTTTTTGCTTACTAAGCCGAGTATTTGTTAACACTTTGTTGTGTATAGAACGGGGTTACCAAACGCGAGCGAGAGAGCGAGAGAGAAGCGCCTGCAGCTGGCTGCAATCTTTTTTGATTGACCAACGAGCGACGAGCTGAATAAAAATTCATTTCAACGAGAGTTGTTTTTTTTTGGGCTAAAAGTTGAAATAGATAAATATTTCGCATGTTGCCAAAAGTGGGGGAAAGTGGAAAGTGGGTGAAAGTGAAAGCAACTTTTGGCGGTCAGTTGGCTAATTGAAGGCTGCCCCACAAACTGTAGATAAAAGTGTTGCGTGCCCCAAGTGTAGGTACTAAGCTCTTATGAACCATTTAAAGCAACTGCTGCTGGCAGCTACACACAAAAAATTTACTTAAACTTAAAAGCATTTGCTTTTAATTAAAAATTTCCACTTGCCGCACTTTGGTGCCGCTCTGGGGAATTACTTACAAAAACTAACAGTGTACACTCACACATAATCAATTTGGCTATGCAATTTTAATTACAAATTGTGGGCGTGGTGGTCAGCATACTAGTGTCACACCCACACACACACACATACTTGCACGCAGTCTGGCATCCCGTTGGGCATGTTGGGGGGCGTGTGTAAATAGCTGCATAATGGATACGCTGCTGCGCCCCAGAGGCGTGGCCACGCCTCGTTGACGTTCTTGGAGGTGGCAGTGATGCGCCGACAGTGCCGGCAAGAAGTTAATACACATGACGTGCAACAAATTATATTTATCGCGCATCGCCAAGCATCAAATTATAAGGACGCAGCAACAGCCGCAGCGGCAAAGGACCTTAACGCGGCTGCGGCTACGGCTGCGGCTTCAGCTGCTGCAAATTGATGCTTAAGGACAATTTTCACTTCATTACACGCTGCTGTTGCCGCTGCTGTCGCAGTTGCTACCTTTTTTTTTTCTTCTCAGCTACCCCTTCAACTATTTTTCATGGATTCTTTTTTTTTCGCCGACTGCCTGCACGACGATTAATTCTCGAGTGTTGCTTAAGCAGCACAAACATGCAGCAACAACAACAACAACAACAAATGAGAGCAAAGGGAAACGTCGGCCATTGCAGTTGCCGGCACCGTGAAATTACAAATTGCGCCCGGCGGCCATAGATGGCGCCACTGTGCACCTTTGCATGCCTAATTTAATAAGAAAAAGTGCCAGCCTGTACATCATTTAAAAGCAACACCCACGCACACACACACACACACACACAAACAGGTAGCTGGCGCGCATAATTAATTGTGATTGATAGAAGAAATTACTTGCCAGCGGCTTGGCGGGCTACGAACGGTCCGGGCTAAAACAGATGGCAGCGGCGTCAGGCCGAAAGGCAAGATGAAAAATCATTTCACAAACTGTCCCAAAAGCCAACACACACCCATACATACACACACACACACACACACACGCACAGCTGCACACGGCAAATGGGACATCATAAAGAAACTCAATTTGTTGCCGCTCGAGCGATTTGTTTGCCACGCAAATGAACAAAACGAGAAACAAGCAAAATGGCCAAAACGTAGGTGTTACTATAAATGTGTGTGTGACTGTGTGTGTGTGTGAGTGTGTGCGATTGCATATGCAGCAAAAAGCGTTGGCCATTTTAATTTATGTCGCTTGGCAGCGCTTTCCTAAGCTGCTTAACATTTGGCCCAAAGCGCCCGAAGGGACACAAACAGCTGCCGCCGCCGACGTCGCCACACGGTGTGGCAACAACATAACCTTAAAATATAGCCAAAGACTAAAAACAACGGCTTAGCCAAAGCACAGTCATAGCTTTATTTCTTGTATGTGTGCTTGAGTGTGTGTGAATATAATTCGCCAGCAAATTGAAAATAAACGCTGCGCGCGCTGGCTAAAAAAACGCGCTGCCACTTTTTACCTCGTTTATCTAAATGTGTGTGTGTGTGTCGGAGTGTATGTGTGTGTGTGTGAATAGCGAAATTCGCGTAGCATAAACTGCAAAAACCTGGCACAAGTTTCGAGCAACTGTTCCGGCATTTAGTTTCTCAGCAATATCTCTGAACTTTTGCACTCATATAAATTGCATTTCTTAAAGTATGATTGCAAAAAAAGAAAACAAACTTTTTGTATAATTTTCAATCAGAATTCAAGCATTAATCATTTATCGAGAAAATCCTTGAGCTCAATTGCCTCGAGCAGCCGCAGTTGCAGCTCATCCAAGCCAATATTGCCCGGTATAACAAAAGAGTTCATAGATACTATCATAATGCCAGGCAGTTCATCCAGCTTAACGCTCCTAACCAAGTCAACAGCTGGCTGGCCATAAAGTTCGCGCAGCGATTGAAGCAGCAAGTTTGCGTTGCTTGCGTAGGTCAGATCCCAGCCATAGAGCACAAAGTTCTGCCTAAGTAGCTCCAGAATGCACTCGTCCTTCAGCAGGCGATGGCAAAATATGTTCGTGAGTATGCTAGCGCCGTGATGCAAATAAATGCCAAACAATTTTCGCTGCAAATAAATAAAAATAAATAAACTTTGAACACTTTCATTGGCCCTGGGCGTGGGCGTGGCCGTACTCACCTCCTTGCCCAGCTGAGTGCCAGTCTGAGCCAACTGCAAGGCGCTGGCAAGGCTGCCCACATGAAACTCCGGATGAGGAACGCCAAAGCGTTCCTTGTAGTTGTCCACAAATTGTTTTGAGGCGTCCAAGACGCAAAGCGTTGGCTCGCCTATCAAATGGATTGGCGCCGGCTTTGGCGGATGCGAGCCCGTTAACGAATGGTCACCTAATACGGTCTCCGATTCTGATAGGGAGCTGCTCAAGAAGCTGTCGAAATCCTCGCTGTCATCGTCGGCATCATCGGCATCGTCGTCGCTCTCACTGCTGGTCGACGCATCTGACTTGGAGCTGCTGTATACCACAAAGGTGTGACTGCGCCTGATGCCCGTCTGGGCCAGGATGGTGTCGTCGCTACTTGCCGGGTCCAGCGGCCAGCCCGACCAGACCTGATGCCGCACCGGTATATCGGTTATATGATATATATCCATTTTCAGCTGCAGCATTGTGGTGCTCTCCGACAATGTCAGCGAAATTGCACGTCCATCGGGCTGCATCAGTATCTTGATTTTGTACATGGCAGCCACGTCATCTTTATTCTCTGCCACTGCCACTGCCGCCCCTGCCACGTCCAGGCTCAGCTTGTCAAGGCTGGGCAGCTCCTCCTCCTGCTCTTGCTGCTGCTGCTGCTGCTGCTGTTGCTGTTGCTGTTGCTGCTGCTTCAAATCGTGCTCCATTTCACAGAAATGTCTTTTGGTGAATTGCTGTTGAAATTGCTTGGGAAAACGTTGCAAAAATGTTTGTTGCTTGACTCTGCTCCAATTTATTTTCCTTCACGCTTTTACTATTCTTCTTTACTTTTCTCTTGTATACATATATATCAAATTGTCATTTCGCTTATCGATTTACCTGTTGGTCGCCAAGTTGCCGCCAGCTCCCAGCTGCAATTCCCCAAAAATTGCTTCGTCCCTCACAGAGAGAGACGACTTCAAAGTAAATTCAAACAATTCAAGACTCTAATAATTAAATGCAAGGCTAACTTCGATTCCTTAAGAAATGCGTACGTGATCTTTCCAGTCGAACCCAATAGACGAGAGCTGATAACTTTCGTGCACCTTGCGGCAATAGATGACGGGCAGCAACTAATTTTGTTTTTTTTTTATTCCTTCTTTTATAATAAATACATTTTTTTGTTTACTAAAGTCAACCCTTTGATGACTAAATTCTGTGGTCTTCTTATTTTTAATTAATTACTAATGAGTGCCCATGCATTCACATATTAGTTACATATCACACCTTTTATTTATATAAGTTGTGTACTAAAATAACTTCAATATATGTATATTTATTTATGGTGTATTCAATATGTGACTCTGTTAAGATTTTATTTATACATATATATACATACATTTATACAAAAAAAAAAAAACCAACTTTACTAATTAGAAGCTTAGCACACGAGGATTCTACACTAATCGTAATGAAACGTGTGCGTGCTTTTTTCTAGTTCGCATCAAGTTTTTGCTGGTGTTGGTTTTTTGTTGTTGTTCAAGGAATTTCTAATTTAAAGTTGCAAGAAAAATGATTGCAGCTGCAGCATAAAATCGCACGTTTTTGGCCAAAACTTGAGTAAACAAACAAATGCGCTAACATGGCCAAAGGGGGGCCGCCAGCTGACCACGCCCTGCACGCTGCAGCTGTTAGTTTGGCCAGCGCGTAGTTTACGCTCATTACACACTACCGATAACTAAACACACACACACACACACACACACACAGACAACACATACAGATACTTAGTAGGGGCAACACTTTGCCGGCAGCACTTAATTACAAAATGGTTTTTTGGCCAACAGCGCAAGAAACAGCTGCCGTGCCAGCAGCAGCCTTAGGCAAGCCGATTTCTCTCTGTGTATTTGTGCGTGCGTGCGTGTGTGTGTGTGTGTGTGTGTGTGTTTTGTTTTGTTTTGTTTAGCTTGTCTTCTTGCTTTTGTATTGAGCGCAGCTGCAGCTGCGTCTTGCTACTGTCAATTGCAACATGCGACGTTGCGCTTTTTGTGCCAATGATGATGGCTGCAACTGGAAGCACACCCCCCGCCCCGATACCGCCCCGACCCCGCCCTCCGCCCCCCGACACACTGTCACTGGCAGCTTAATAGGTTTTTGTTGCGCCCAGACATTTATGCAAGCTGCGCGCACAATAAGTTAGGGGCCTTCTTCTTCTTCTTCTTCTTCTCTCTTCATTCTCCGCTTTGCCGTTGGTTGCAGCCCACCTCAAGCTTGGTTTTAGCTTGTTTCTGTTGACTGTGTTTTTTTGTTCGTTTTTATTTTTAAATTATTACATCTTATTTACAATGTGCGAGTTGCTGTTGCCGCCCTTTGAGGCGTGGCTGCGACATGTACTTGTAACAAAAGAAATGTTGCAAATTAAGCGCTCGGCTGCATGCGCCGCACAAGTTTCAAGTGCGCCACAAACAGAACAAAGCAGCGGCAACAACAACTGCGGCAATTGCAGTAAAATTAAATAAAAAATATGCTCATGTTTCTTTATGTGCCATGCAATTCACACACACACACATACACGCACACACACACACACACGCGCTCGTAATTGTATTTCAACATTTTTGCTGCTCGCTGCGTATACGTAATATTTTATTATGTAACTGCATTTTTAATGCCGCAACAAGCACTGTGCGAAAATATGTCATCGTTTTACAAGCGCTTTAACCGCACAACTTTCTTCTTTTAATTTTTTTTTTTTCATATATACATATATATATTTCATTTGTTGCGCCCTTCGCCAGCGCCAAGTAACTCAAGTGCGGCAAACTCATTTTCGAGTCGGTTACTTGAAATTGGATTAAAGTTGCTGCCGCCGCTTTCAGATTTTTATTTGCTGCGCTGCAAACTTTTTAACAACATTTCGCTTGAAGTTGCCTTTAATACATGTCCAGTTAAAATGCCAGTGGCCAGTGCGTCGGAAGCTGAGTGTCGAGTCTCATTTCATGCACACGACAATATCGGTGAAAATGCTGGTAATAATATTTGAGGTGCTCCGCAATGGCGCCTGCGTTGGCATATGTCGTCCACGTTAGCCCGCTCTTGGACTGGCTGTCTGCCACTTGCACGACGCCGCCTGGCATTGGCAACGTCGGGCACACAGCTCCCCAAGCGGTCGGTCGGTCGGCAAAAGCTGACCCAGAATGCAACTTGTGCTGGTTGGTTGGCCCTGTGTAAGCCGTAACTGAAGCTGAAGCTGGAGCTGGAGCTGAAGCTGAAGCTGCAATGTTTTACTAACCACAAAATGCTGTAACTAAACGCGCACTCACACATACATACATATGTATGTTTGTATGTAGATAGATAGGGCTGAAAGGACAGCACTACTTATGGAGCACTTGAGGCAGCTGTACAGGTAAAACTGCAGCTTGTTCCACACGAGCTATGCGACACACGTTTAGTTTGGCAACTTTGCCACAGAAAAACACACACACACACACAATACACCCACAACATATTGTTATGGGCATGCCAAAGTTCTTGGCCCCAAAAATTGTCACCGGTTCTGGTTGCAATGTTTAGCACATTGACAGCATAAACTTTAACTAACATTTTAAATGGGCAAGACTGCCCCAAGGCGCTTAGATATTAAATTGCTGAGAATGTGTATAAAATAGTTGCTCTTAAAGCTGAACGCACTTTGAGTTTTTCTTTTTATCCTTGAAAAATGTGCCCCTTGACTGGCGAACTAGCAAAACAATTGTGAAAGTTTTGTTTATTTTTTGGCCCGCAAGCATTTAATTAGTTTCAAAGGACCATTTACTGTATTATTAGATACGAAAGAAATAAAAATCCTCTACAAATATCCTTTGTTTGTTGCCATGGCAAACGTTTTCCTTTTCATTTTATTTCATTCACTTGTTGCATTCATCTGAAGTCTTATTTATTTCTTAATTCCAAGCAGCTTAAGAGCTAAGGAAGACTCCAAAAGATTGCAATGCATAAGATTAAAATTACTTGTTATGGTGCAGAAAGTGCAGAAAGCGACCCACTAAAAAAATATGCAAGTAATTTGCTTGCAATCAAATTGAATTTGGTAAAACTTTTTTGTACAGCGAAAACTAATGGAATACAATTAAAGTCGTTGAGCTTGTTGGCAACTAAGTTGCCGCTAAGTGCACTTTTGCCTAATTTGGCAATCATTTAAGCACTCGGCCAGTCGTCAATCAGCCAGTCAATCAGCTTGACATAGGCCAGCAACATAATCCTAATTCAATTGCCCGACCACGTAATGGGCCAAGCCGCAGACGGCATCAACTCAACTCTACTCAACTCAAATGGCCGAGTTACTGGCGTGGCTGCCAATTTGATGTTGTCAGTGATAGGGCGGCCTGCTGTTTAATCAGGCGTCAAACATCAAAAAAAAAAAAAGAAAAAAAAAAAGAAAACTAATTCGAAATGTTCAAGCGCAGCGCACACTGCGTATGAGTACTTTTTTGAGCGACGTGCAAAATGAAAGGATATGCTCTCTGCGTGTGTGTGTGTGTGTGTGTGTGTGTGTGTGCTTAACGATACGGAAGCCTGCAGTGCGTTTGATAAACTTCGTTAGATAAATCAGCAGGAAAGTGTGGCACGTATTAGTGCAAACTCTTGCTTTTGAGGACTTTGCCAGGCTGGCAAGAAAACTAATTGAAAGCCGAACCAAACTCATTTATTTGGCGGCCAAATGAGAAATCTGTGCAGCAGCTGCTGGCATAATTAATTTAAAATAATTAAATATTTGATATCGATATCGAGTATGAATTATGTGCAGACAGCGCTTACTTTTAATAGGTATGTAGATGTTGACGAGGCAAATGCAGCTATGTGTTTCCTTTTTATGTGCAGCCAGCACCGGGTGCATAATTCCTTTGCCTTGGGTGCGCAAATCCGTTCGATAACGAAATAAATTGCTTTCAGCAAATGCTTAGTGCTTTGATTAATAGCAACAACCGGCAACTGGCAACTGGTTCTCGAATAAAGCAACTTCTGTCCACACTTTGCTCCTTCTTGTTGCTGCTGTTTTCTTCTACTTTATTCCTTGCTGATGAGCGCACATTTACTCAAATGTCCTCTGTGTGCGAGTGGTTGTGTGTGTGTGAGTGAATGTGTTTGTGCTGTACGAATTTAATTGAGTGCTAAATGGCACGTAAACTGATAGGTCAACATACACAAGCGAGCACACAGACACACAGTCAGAGTCGACGTTGGGCGCCATAGACAAACTTTTGCTGGCCAAGGCGTTGCCAAGGACATGCGCTAGAAAATTCAAGTATGTGCATCAATGCCACACGTATGTCAGCACAAGCACAAGCACTAACACAAGCACAAGCACAAGCACTTGCCAAATTGTGTGGGCGTCAATTAATTTCTTTGTACATAATGGAAACTTTACATTTGCTGGCCACCCAAAAAGTATGCAACACTTTTTCGATTGCCACCCAATCACTCTCTCTTTCTTCTGGCCCTCTCTCTGTCTCGCTCTTTTTCGTGTGTTTCTTTCTTCGGCTCGTTATAATTTGGCAGCAGAGTGCGTCACATTAGCAGCGCAATTTGTTTGGTAATCCCCATTTGCCAAGTCCACGCTGCCATTTTGCTTTTGTGCTCGGATGAGCGGCAAGGCCTTGTGGCCCTGCTAATCCCCAGTGGGATGGAACGTCAACACGTGCAAATAAAGCATTTAAATAGCCAGACATAGACACCCACACACACACACACACACATGGGGAACTTGGAGCAGCGGGACAGGACAACGTCAAAGGCGCCTTGACCGCACTGACTGAAATGAGTAGTGGTTCAAGTCTAGGCCGCTATTTCGGGCACATACTCTCAATCTCAGTGTGGGTTTGACTTATACAAACAGTAAACCACACGCGCACACACACAGACCACACTCACTAGCCACACACACACACACGCACACACACACACAAAACGAGCTTCTTTTGCCGCACGTCTCAAGTTTATCAAAAGAGCGCAGGGAAAAAAAGCGACAACGAAAATGAAACGCGCAAAAGGCCAACCTAGAGATGGATAGAGTTAGATAAGGACGCATAGATAAGAACAGAAAGAGATGGAGCAAGCACCCAGAGCTGGCCAGCAGTAACAGCAACAACAATGTCGGCAACAAGAACATAACCACACTTAATTCATTCGTGATTTATATAAGTCGCTTTCTGGGACTTAAAATGTGGCTCTGGTCTTTTGGGTTGGGTTTGAAGGCTTCCAAAAACTAACGAAACTATTTTTGCGGTCTGCCCCAAAAGCCCCACCGAAGTGCTAAGACTTGCAGTGTGCACTCGTTTTGGCCATGGCTCTCAATTAAAAATTCCTCTTGAGCTGCTCAAAATTCAATTCAAATTTTCGGCCCAGATTCTTGTAAGCACAGCAAAAGCCAGCAAAACCGCTGATAAAATGCGACAGCAGCATTCACACACACACACACACACACACACACACACACATATACACACATAAGGGGGGTGTGCCCTAATACTTTAGTATTATATTCTTGGCTAAGCCCGGCCAAAGCAAGTTTCAATTTTTTGGCTCGAAACGCCATTTTGTCACTTTGACAAAATTGTTGCTACTTTTCGAACAGGGCTTAAACACAGGGGGTTCGACCCGGCCCAACTTGTCGTTCAAGTGACATTCAATTATTATTTCAGGCAGGGCAAAAAGTTTTGCAGCGCAACGAAACGAAATTTAGCTACAAACGAGCAGCGACAATATTGTTAGAAGATAGTATTACAGGCAGGCAACAAGGAGAGCGAGACCCAAAGACACAGATACACGGACGGGCCAACAAACAGACGGGCAGACAAACAAACAGGCAGACAGACAGACAGGCAGACAGACAGGCGTAGAGATAGACAGTTAGATAGATAGTTGGATAAGAAGAGAGGCATAATGCGTATTTGCGCATTAAATGCAAAACTTTGCAAATAGTTTTGTGCCAAAAATAAAATCAAAATAAAATGTTACAAATTCAGAAAAAGGAAAAGGAAAATAAAAAGCTAAAGAAGAAGAGGCAGAAACAAAAATTAAATGAAAATCAAAACTTTTCAATTGCTTTTCCAGAAAGACAGCTAAAGCAGCTTAACTTATTTCTCTTAGGCTGACTTCCTAACCGACAAAGTTACAAAGATAACAGCAGTTAAAGTTTAAACAGAACATCTTTACCTTAATTAAGCTTTAAGCCAAAGTTGAAAACATAATTTGTTAATTTAATTTGAAAGCAAAGCTAAGCTTAAAATGAACATGAACTTCTTAAAGAAAGAGAAATTTGCATTGTACGTGCTTTTAACTCTATCAGACAGAAATGAATTTAATTTTTATGGCTCATTAGCCAAATTGATGCCATGCATGCTATTTGGTATGGGAGAGATACACTTTCAATACGTAGATTTTAATGAATATTTGCAAAAAGCTTTTGCAATCGGCTGAGGGCGGGGCAGCGAAGGGCAGGGCAGCCAAGTAAGTAAGTGCAAGTGCTCAGAAGCAGAAGCCGAAGCAGAAGCAGAAGCATGCAGCTTAAAATTAATGACAGCGAAGTAAATGTCAGCGCAGAATGAAAAACAAGCCCGAAATGCCAGGCGCAACTTTACCAACCGCGACGTGTGGCAAAAACAATAACAGGACGCGGACAACGACGAGGATGTGAACGTGGACGTGAACGTGGACGTGAACGGGCAACTCGAAGGACGCTGACTACGATGCATGGCTTCCGGTTTTTGTTCGCGCGCTGGTATTTTCCGTAACCTGCCCGTTCCCTTCCTCCTTCCTCCTTCCTTCTGCCCCTTCCCCTCCCCCTTTCCCGTCTCGTTCCCTGCCGCTGTAACCATTGCGTGCGCGAGTGTCGCATATGCACATTTTATTTATAAACTTGCTGCAAAGTAGAAAATAAAAAGCGTCCAGCTTCGAGCGCAATGTACCTCAGCAGGCGACGGCTGCGGCAACCGCGTGGCATGCCCCAAGCTATGGCTACGGCCCCTTGTGGGTATTGCATGTGCAGCGATAAAAGTGGTAAAATGCTTATCAAGCTCAAGCCGGATGTACACAGTGTCAAACAGTTGGAGCACCACAGCAGGGGGGCAAGCAACCAGCAACAACAACAGCAACAACAACAGCAACCAGCAACAACAACAACAGCAGCAGCTGCAAATAGTTTTTATGGCAACGGTAATATAAGCGGTAGTTTAATGCATAATTGAAAAGCACGCAAAGTTAAACAATAGGGCAAGCACGAATAAAAATCCGTGACAGACCAAAACTAAAACAACAAAAAATGAAACAGGGATCACACTGGACAAAGGCCAATTTAAGCAATTTAAGCATAGAATACAGTCAGAAAAGAATTTATATTAAATCATTTAAACAATGATTAGAAACAATTAACTATCCTTTGGGCAATCACAAATCTGGTTTTTTTTTAGAATTAATTTAAAAACCTTTTTTTCTTTCGCTGTGTTGGCCAGTGTAAACAATGCCAAAGGCGAACACCATTCGCTTCAGTGACCATTTTGCTCGTATTTGACTTAATTTACGAGTCACACAGCACGAGACGTGACGGGTGAAAAAAGAAAAGCTCTGGGAAAATTTCTGTCAAATCACAATTTAAGGGCAATCAACATTTTTGCTATTTCGCACTTGCTTGCACTTGATAATGGTAATTATTTAACAATAAGTGTGCGCTGGAGCACGAAACAGGAGCGTTAATGAACTGTGTAATGTTTTTACAATTATAAGTGTCGGAGTGTAAGGGAATTGAAAAAAGTCAAATCCTCACACACAGACAGAACGTAAGCATTGGCAAGTGGTCTGAGTGCGGTTTAGCTCTATATATATATATATGTATATGTGTGTGTATATATATGCTAATTGAATGCCCACTTTGGCCAAATCAGGCTAAATCGGCGCTTTGTGTCACACTTGAGATGCACTTAAAGAGCGCTCTCTCAGCCGTCAAACATTACTCGTCTTCATCCGGCGACT
This sequence comes from Drosophila lacertosa, assembly GCA_004143845.1. NCBI lineage: Eukaryota > Metazoa > Arthropoda > Insecta > Diptera > Drosophilidae > Drosophila > Drosophila lacertosa. Next base: position 12,163 of record SCDZ01000487.1, on the reverse strand, counting down.
GCACAAACAAAACGCGCTATAAAATGTAAAAATACTGCCAAAGTATGCAAAGCTCCTCATAAAAACACTCAAAAACTAACGTGCATTGCAGCCAGGCAGCAACTGTTGGCTGCTGTTGGCTGCTGTTGGCTGCTGCCGCTGTTGCTGCCACGTCCTTCGTCCTTCGTCCTTCGTCCTCTTTGTGCTGTGAACGAGCTTTTGTCTGCGCTTTGGTCTATGGTTGTGTCTGGAGCTAGCTACTTGCTTAGCTGCTTCCTGCCGCCTCTGCATGCCCGGGTTTCCTTCCTGAAAATCCATCAGCGCTAATTTTGCATATTTTACTTGGCTGTTACTTTATTTTTTTTCTTTCTTTTTTTTACTTTATTTTTTTATTTTGTTTAGCCCTCTTTCTCTTTCGTTTCTCTTCAATTCAGTTTATGCGCTTTTATTTGGCTTAGCCGTCTTGTGACTTGTGTTTTCACAGCCGTAGCCCAAAGATATTTAAGCTATGCGCAGTTGAAGGCAATCCGGATTCTGTGGCCTTGTGTCTGCTCTGCTCTGATGATGAATTATGTGCGCCACGTACGTTATTAATAATTCCTGTCCTGTCAACAAATACATTGTAACACTGCTAACCTAACCCCACGTACTTATATACTCTGGACCCCCCCCACCCCCTTCCGCCGCCGTGGCTGTAGCCCTGGTGTTTGGCTGCCAGCCTAGCCACAGGCCGCTCACATTGCGTATGCGTAATATGTTTATTTTCAACGCTGCGGCCTAAAATTTATTAAGCAGCTGCTGCGCAGCTTCAAAAACGGCAACCGCAACAAAATAAAAAGAAAAGCTCATGTTCAAATTGAAGCTTGTGGCCAGCAGCAGTCGGAGGCATTTGGGGTCTTAAGATGTACGAGCATATGACGCAAATCGAGTTTAAAGCAAACAACACAGGACTGGGCGCATTTCCCCCGATTACCCTGCCCCGATTTGCGGCAGTTATTTTTTGTTGTTTCTGAACAATCTTAAAGAGAGAACAGATTTGATTAAACTTAAGCTTATTTTACGACACAGTTTAATCTGAGCTCTTTAAGTGGCTTACTTTATTAAATTGAATCTAGAGCAATGTTTGTTTATGCGATCGTCTCACCGCAGCAGCTGCGACATTGCGCATACGCCGCGTTGCCGCGCTGTCGGGCTGAGGGGCCTTTGCTTGTTTGTTTACACATTGTATTGAGTTTCAAGTGCACAAGTTAATTGCTTGAAAAATTGAACTCAATCAATTACAAGGACACGCGACTCGTGTGTGCAAGCACAATTGTGTGTGCGCGTGTATGTGTGTGTGTGTGTGTGGGTGAGTTGCCCGTGGGCAACACACATATCGCGTGCACACGCATCGGGTGTGCGTGCGCGCGTCTGTATGTGTGTGTGTGTGTGTGTGTGTGGATGTTAACACTCCACTTAATATCGGCAATTAATTTTATTATGCTGCATACTTTGAGGCGCGGCTCAAATTGTATTTAATATGATATGTGATTCGCCAAGAAGCTGAGCTTTACGCCTGCGGTTTATGTAATTTAAAATTTAATAGATTGCATTTAATTGAATTGGCAAGTTTTGCACAAAATTAGCTAATTATTTGGCCTGCTGCCATTTGCATTTAAATGGCAACTGACAGCCGGCAGCAAATCAAATGTCGGCACTTTTGGGCCAGCTGCGGCAACTTGGCCAACTGGGCAAACAGAAGCTGCACATTAATTAAATATTTATGTGTTATGCACACAAGCCACGCACGCACACAGACACAAGCAAATAAACACATATATATGTGCAAAAGCCAAACAGAGCGCAACAAATAAAGAGACAGCCAACAACAACAGCAACAACGAAGACTTTAGTTGCCAGCAAACTTGCCACACACACACACATAAACACACACTTATTTAGTGCTTATTGTTCAAGTACAAATTTAATATCTAAGCTCAAGACAATGCAATAAAGTTGAAATTAGTTCGGCCCATAATTTCAGGTGAACATCCGGAGGCAATGCAAACTGGCTCATCCGGCTGCCAGTACAACTGGCTGACAATTGTCATGCTGCTGGGCCTGGTGCTCGGCTACAGTCAGCTACAGCAGCAGCAGCAGCAGCAACGTTGCGCCACACTTGCCACATGGGGCACTCGCAGCACAGGCGTCACGCTCGCGGCCAGTGAAAGTGACATCCGAAGAACAACAGCAGCTGCTAAACGAGCGGCCGACGGCCTTGAGGCCTCGGTCGCGGTTAGCCGCGCCAGCTGCAACAGTAACTGTCGCCATTGCCACGCTAAACGCTGCTGCCACAGATGATCGCATGCGGCGCGAGTAAACAGCGTAATCTAAGCAGCCACAATGTGTATGTATCTTTATCTGTGTATGTATCTGTATCTGTATCTGTATCTGTAAGTGCGTGACTGTCGCGGCTAGCTAAATATACATATATATGTAATCATATTTGGTTATCTGCCAAGTAAGTCCTATTGCCAGTTCCAAACTAGCAATTCATTCACGTTGCATGCCCCACTTAGACGAAGGGATTAATATTTAAAGTGTTTTTTTGTATAGTTTAAGCAGCGTGTAAATAACAAACGTAAACTTATTAACGTAATTGCAACATCAAATGTATCACATACCAGCAAATAAACAAATTGCAAAAAAAAAAATAAATAAATAAATATTAAAAAAAAAGAAAAAAAGAAAATGTCGAGAGATTTTGCAATGGCTCTTTAAATAAATACATAAATACAAACGAGCGAGGTGCATTAAATAATTAGATAAAAACGTAGCAGTCACAACAACAACAACAACAACAGCATCAACAACAAATAACAACAATTACGAAACACACTTGCACATTGAGCATATAATGCAAATATTTTCGCTGCGATTTTTTTCGATGCCTTCTGAAATTGTTTTCTCTATTTTTTTTTTGTATTTTTTTTTTTTTTTTGTTGAATCAATAAATGCCAATTAATTTGCAATTCCGATATGACAAACACTTGAATGCCGAGGGAGACCGCGTATAAAAAAAACGAAGAATGACAGCAATCTTACTAAATTTCAAAGTGAACGCGGCCAGCTGAACTTTGGCTATATTTAAACATTTGTTGTTTGCATATAATTTTTATTATTTGACTTCATGGACAGCATAAATTTAAAGCATCACGAATTTCTTTTCATTTCATATTACAGACGAGAAATATATTTATTTTTAATTATATTTACACAATTAGTTCAACACAAACATTTATGTTTTTGCAATTTAATTTGCTCGCTTGCCAACGAACTTAACAAATTAATTTAATTTAAAGCCACTAGAATTCGTCGGAATTTCTGTTTGACAACGGACAATGCGAATTGTTAACTCAATAAAAATTCTGTTGACACGCCACATAAATACCGCATACATTTTTATCAATTGCCAAAGAACGGAAACAAAAAAAAAAAGACGAATTTTTCAAACGCTTTATTTGCCAAATGCAAAAACAAACGCAAACACAAACAAAAGTCCGGCAAATAGCTCAATTATTGGCTACAAAGTTATTAAAATTGTTAATGTAATTAAAATCGGTGGCTGGGGCACGTTGTGATTCAAATTGGACTACAATTAAATTATAATTAAATTTAATCTAAGGCCGGATTATAATTTGTAATCAATGGCGCTGCTGCAATGCAGGCAAATATAATTACAATTATAATAATAACCATATTAATAATAACAGTTTGTTTCATTCCAATCAACATAAGCTGTAAAAATAATGTTAGTACTATATACAGACATACATACATACATACATATATACCTTATGTAAGTGCGCATATGTTTTGGTAAATTGCCACATCAAATATTATTACTTGCCGTAATAAATTGTTATGTTGGCAAAGATAAGGTCCACATACATTGAGCACACTCTGCAAACAGCTTTCAATGCAGAATTTGAGAGCATTTAAATGCTTAAACATCTTCCAATTGTCAGCCAGCTAATTGTCGTCGCCTAAATTACCATACGAACTCACCTAATCAATCAAAATGTAAAATGAATCTAAGAATTATTTGTATATATAAATACATGCATAACTGTTTATGATTATAGGTGTAATATGTTATATCATATGCCAGCCAATTTGTAATCTGTAACTCAGCTCGTTGTCGATGTTGAGGCCCCCGAAACAATTGATAGGTACTATTAAAACGTAGTGTATTAATTCCAGTTTAATAGTAGGTCATCAGACAAAACAAATTCCTGTACATTAAAGTTAATTAGTACAACTTTAGAACTTTGTATGTGTATGTGTATGTGTATGTGTATGCGTATGAATGTGCGTGTGAATGTGTGTGTGCGTGTGCGTAATCGCTACAAACTTATAATATACATATATATATATGATACATCTAAAACTACATCATGCATATTTGTTAGTTATGCATTTGAATAAAGCAATTGAATTGTTTGAAGGGCAACTAAATATAATATACATACATATATAAATTACGAGTACTTTTAACTGTTGAATTCGAAAACAAGTTAAACAAAAACGCAAATTGCAAGCTAGTCAAAATATGTATTATAATAACATACTATTGTAAGACTATTTATAACTGGGCAGTCGAAATCAATAACGAAAACAAAAACAAATCAACACACGCATAAACATGACATAATATAGAAGACTTAGCAAAGCATTACAACAATAACAACAAGTTCATAGTAACGACAGCAACAACAATTGCCATATGCAAATGTCGCTGGCAAAAATCGAAAACAAACAAAAAAAAAAACATTAAACAAAACAAAGAGCAAAATAACAAAAACAAAAAAAAAAACAGACATTGTGAATTGTTGTGCGTGTGGCACGTGCAGCAAAAAAAAAACACCCACAACAACAACAACCACTATGTACATTTAACTGTGCAAAACGAAGAACAATTAAAATTTTTTTTTTTTATTAAAAAAAAAAAAAAGAGGAGAAAAATCACGTGTTTTGATATCTTTTCGATTTGGTGCGCTTACAAGGAACTCGTGCGGTCGGATCTTCATTTCTTTTGATATGAACTGTTCAATTATTTATGCAAACTACAATGCAATACAGCAGCTGGCATATAATACTCCGGCCCCTGCAACGTTGCCTGCTCAGTGCTATAGGAAATACGCAACGACAGCCGAAGAAATGAAAAATAAGCTGCAACGTATGCGTGTGTCACATGTAATCTCTGGATTATAGACAGCAGCAACCAGGCAGCAGCCGAGGGCGTAGCCCTTGCCCAGGCACCCTGGCAGCCTGGCAGCCTGGGCGGGATGGCTGCCAGATGGGCACTTTTGAAAACTGGGTCAGCAAATAAATCGAAAGGGCTTAAACAGGAAACTAAGGCATCAACATTGGCGCACCGAAATATTACATGCTCTTTTGGATATCAATTTTAAAAGCAAAAATCCATTTATGGCTAAAGACAAATTATTTTCATACATATCTCGTGTTTTCCTTCTACATTACAATTTTACTAAATCTTTTTCATAAAATGGATTTACCAGCAAAAGTAAGTAAATGCAAAAGAACTTAAAGAAGAATTAAATATTTATTTTTGGCAGCAAGTAAATAGATTCGATTAGATTGGGCGCACTGCTTGCACACACCTGAGTTGGCGGCTGGACTGCTTTCAACTGCTTGCTACATATTATTTTTATTTTTTATTAGTAAGGTTGATAACAAAGCCTTTATTGCCGATGGCAAAGAGTATTTAAAATAACCGCTTCGTGTAATTCCATCAGTTGCGAACTTTGACAGAGCAACAGCAAAACAGGAATACCAATTGAAATGCCTCATTAATTAACACACGCACACACACACACACACACACACATACACGTCGGCACGCCAAATGACAAGCCAAAGGATCTGCGACAAGCGGGTAAAAAGTAAAAAATAAAATTAAATTGCTGCAACAATTGCAACGCACAATTGCAGCTGGTTAAATGCAGCTGTAATTCTATTAAAATTCGCCACAAAGCAGCGCTAATCCTCATGCATGTCCGCGTCCCAAATAATCAGCCTGGCCACAAAATGGCCACACGCAAAAACCAACTGCCACTTGGTCCACATTCGGGATCAATTGGCCCTGGGGGCTTGGGGTCTGGAGTTTTTGTGACTGCGTTGGCATAAAAATATTTATACGCTCGCTTGAGTCCAAATTGATGCGCGCTGCTTATGCAAATTTTTGCGGTTGCCTAAGCAACCGCCCCAGCGCCGGCCGTTGTTGTCGTTGTCCCTGCGCTTCCCCGGTGGACATGGCCAACAGCATGTAATTTGGGCTGATAGATTTTATTTAATGGCGTAGCATTAGCCACATTTGTTGCCCAGCAGCTCACAGCACACTCTCAGTATTGATTTGAGGGCAGCCGTGACAGGCGTACAGAACTTTTTTGTAACTTCGCATTTAAAGCAAACCTCAGAGTGAGCTTAGATTTGATATTTACCGCGACAAATAAATTCGCTTTTATGCGCTAATTTTGCAGTACATTTTTGGGTTGAGCGTTGAAAACATTTTATGGCCTCTAATTTTGCCAAAATGCGTCAGCTAAATAAATGGCGCAATAGATAAACTAAAGGGTTAGGAATGTGTGCAAATTTCATGACCTTTACAGACTAAACACTCAACTTAGGTAATGTATTAAACAAGTTGTATTACTGGTAATTGACTTTTATCAATTAGATGCGATTTTTAATCGCTTTCTTAAGCTGGCAAAGCAGTGAACTGAACTGCTTGCTACTAAATTCTTGAGTAAATGTTGTTTAGAAAAAGAATTTCTTTAAACTTCTTTTTACCTTTAGTCGCTGCTTAAAGCTCAGACAATAACACGACAAACAATGGCTTAAAATTGTTACTATTTAAACAGAGTTAACTAAAACAAATGCCACAGCTTGTGCATGATTCGTGTTCAACCACAACGATTGTTAAGGCCCAACAAACATTGCGTAGCGCAGCAAATGATAAAAATGCCTGATGCGATAATATATGAATTTGTGTATAATAGTTTTGTATGCATTTTTACAGCAGATTTATGGTTACTGTGCGCTGTGTGTATGTATGTGTGTGTGCATTGTTAAGGGCCGCTGGCGGGCTGAAGGCGTGGTCAGCGAGAGAGTGCGACCGAACAAACGGGAAAGTGGCCGCTGCGGAGGCCGCACGAAATGCCAGTTGAATTATAGACCATTTGAATGAAATTATTTTAATTGCGTAAATCACTTTGCAGCCAACCAAAATTCAACAATGCTGCGGCATTTGGGGCATACTGCATGTATACGCATTTAGCTGTGTGCGTGCGTGTGTGTGTGTGTGTGTGTCTCACTTATTGGCCCAATCCCATAGTGTGCGCAGCGACTTTTTGGGGATGTCCAAATGTGGCAAATGGTCAGAAACAGAAACAGGCTGAAAGGGGAGGGTGTGGTGCAGGGTTGGTGCAGCGGTGCAGTACGATTTCAGTTCTGAATTGGAAACTAACGAACAACAGCACTCAAAAATTAAACAAATATTTCAGTTGGCATATTTGCACTCCATTCCAGAGTAATTGTTTTCCCTAGGTCGACAATACAAATAAATTCTGGCAACAATTGCCATGGAGCACACCATTAAAACAAATAAATGATGTCAAATACATCTGGACTGTTATCTACCCTAGAATAATAACTAAAATGAGATGTTCTGAAAATATGGCTAATAAAAGTAGTTAAACTTTGCACATTCATTCCATTTTTTTGTTAACTTATTCACTCAAGGATAGCACATAATACGCCACTCTCGTTTAGCTGCGGGGTATTTAAAGTGCAGTCAATGCAATAATTCCTCTGGGATGCAAGGAAATTGGTTCGGTTATATTATTGTAATTGCGACCCCATAATTTGTCCAAATTATCGGCAATATTATAAATTAATTTCAGTTTAGCTTTCAGCTCGAAACACGTTTGCGTTTTGGCCCGGCACACGTTGCGTATGCGTGATATGTCATACAAATGCACATTTTTGGGGAATTTCGCACAAAAGCGAACCGAAGCGACACTCGCAACGTTGATAAATGCAAAGCACACATAATTTATGCGATATTCGCTAACATTTTTGCCAAATGCATTAATAAAACATGCAGCTAAGCAAACAAGCCAAAAACATTTGTCCCCAAAGTTTTGGGCTGCCAGTAGCAACGACAACTTTAAAGTCCATTTGGCTTTTGAACTACGGCTCTAATCCGGCTGCTGATTTGCGCCGTTGCTTAGAGCCCTCCCTTTGAGGCGTGGCCCTGTGCAAAGTTTGCTTTGAATATGAAATTGATGAAAAATATGCGCAGATACTCGTGCCAAACTAACAAACACTCTGGCAAAACTCAAGTTGACCACTTCAAATACCCTTGCGTGGCCACACACTCATCCCATTCGGTTCGATTGTTGGCCCGGCCGTAAGTATTTGACTTGGGTTTGTTTGGCTCTCGAGTGGTTATTGTTGTCACTGAAGCATAATGCATGGCCGGGCGTTATAAAGATATGCGATGCGTTGCTATGAGATGCGATACGGGGCTAGCATGATAAATGATGCGGCTTAGTCGCGCCTCTGTGCGCCTCCAAATAAACCCAGAAAGCCCACCCATCTGCCATATGAGCTATGTTGTGCTCTGAACCAAGTACTTACAACATATTTGCAGACGACAGACGGCGGACGGCGGACGGCGGACGGGGCACAAAAGACAGAAGACATCAACTGCACTTAACATTAAGTATCTCTACAATGGAAACTGATTTCAATCTAGCGAGTGGGTTCCACGCAAGCCAAATACTCGTTCAGCCAGCCTAGTTGAAGAAGAAAGAAACTATAAACTTGAACAATTCACTTGAATGCGGCTGAGCTATTTATAAATCTTTTACAATTTTTGCGATTTTTGCAAAAACAAATAAAGCGATGTATCCCATTGTGTTTGTTTCAAATTCCGTCGAATTTTAGGTTTTGATAATGCTCCTTACGGCATTATAAAGAATATCATTTGAATGTATGTAAAATAAAGAAAATTACTATATACTGATCAAATTGTACACCGACCTTAAAGAGACTCACATTTGTTAGTTTCAGTACTCATAAAAACTTACCTTCAATATATACAATAAACGTTAATCATAAGTATAAGTATAAATATATATTTAAGCTCATAAGTTAACTTAAAGGGTATATATAAGTAAAACATTTTTTTTTTTAGTACCTATTAGTACCTTAACGTCCCAATTGTGTAATTATGTTGGCCCAATTGAAAATAAAAATAAATACGATATGTTTATAAAAGTACATACAAATAAAATATTTATAAATTATTTAAAACTTGTAATAATTAAGAAATACAAATAATTTTTACAACTACAACCTAAATTTATAATTAATTTATTGTTTATAAAAATGTAAAATAAAGCTACAATTATAAGATGAAAAGATTATATAATAAATGTAAAAAACTATACAAATTATATTTTATTTAATTTTGGGTGCGAACACTTTTTAGGTTTTTTATTTGCAATGCTGGTCTTTAAGATTTTTCAAAAATCTCAGATGAAATACCAGGCGAACAGAATCGTCAGAAAGTTGTCAAAATTTTACAGCATACTTCTAAGGTAACAATTTTGGGCAGCTGAAAATAAAGTGGCAATTGAGGGATGCGGAAAAAATACATATATTTTGACCATATTATTGCGCATTTTGCAAGAGTTGGACAATTTAGGGACACGAGGAGTATACCTATAAAAGGTGAGTTCTCTGTCGGCTTTGCGGGTTTGCCTGTAAAACAAAGAATGCTGACTTGATTTATTTTGTACCTTTTCACATTAGAGAAGTTCTTATAAGCACAATATTTCAAAAGAACTTGTAAACAATTTAAAATGAAGTAACATTTTACATTACAGGTTTTAGCTAGACGACTTCAGCTGGCCAAAAAAAAACACAAGAGGAGTTGTAGAAGACAAAACTGATGCCTTTTCAAGCTGACAACAAAAATAAAATAAAAAGCGACTGAAATAATTTAAGCTTTACAAATGCGGGAGATTATTCTCTTTCAGTTGGGAACAATTTTATTTTACCCTTTCGACCTAATTTGCGGTACTTTCTGCAGGACATTCTGTTATAAAGCCCGGACACCGCCGCTGTTAAAAGGGGTGAGAAACTTGGCTAACTTTTAACAGTGCCACTTGAGGAAACAGACCTAACGAACTTAACTATCGTTGAGTGTTTAACGAATTTAGTACGCTTAACGAAACTACATATAAATTGAATATAACATAGCAAACTTTTGGGCTCACATTTATTGTTATATGCTCAAACTAAACCTGAGGATATCTTGTTCTATAGCCAGTACACCAAGTTGGGCTACTGCCAACTTAACGACATTTGCTTCCTTTTAGCTTAGTTTAAGTAAAGTTAAGAATCAAAAATGTAAGGATATTGTCCTCACTTTTTTGGCACTGTTAACTAACATTTTGGGCTTATGCCTATTAGAAAACTTACAAATTTCATGTTAAAATTAACAGTAAGCGGTTATTTTCAAACGAGGGCTGCCTAATAACTAATGAAGGTTTATTTTTGTTAAGGGAATTATTATAAAAATTATAAATTAGTTAATAATTAAACATTTAAATAACTTTTTTTTTACTTAAATGGAATTCTTAATTAAATGTTAAAAATTATAGTGCCTTTTTTTTGTGTTCACATCGTGATAGGGTTCAAATTACCTTGTTCAAAGCATTTCAGTGATTTAGTCTTAAGCATATATGTATATATTATGGGCTGTCAAATGCCATCAATTCTAGCCCATCAATTCCATCCATCATTGTTTTCTTCAAAGATTTTCAGCCATTTGAAATCTCTTTTGCTCAGCAACTAATCAACTGTTAGCTACGCCCACTGTTGGCGGCACAGATGAAAGCCAGCTGGCACAAAGGCATAAAAGTGTCCTCGTCGATCACCGTGCTGCGTGATGGTGCTCGGTGCTCTATCAGAGAAGACACGCTTCACTATGGTTTAATTGCCTTAAAATAAGCCACACCCACAGCACCGAAAATTCATCTTGCACGCACATTACGAAAAAAAAAAAACCCAATAAAAAAATATAAAATGACGACTGTCGTTGCGAAGGGGCGCGCAGGCGGGCGGCGGCTTTGATCTGCAGGATCAGAGCGACCGGCGATGGGCGCGCTGTCAATTGCGGTTGCCTCGGAAAGCGGCTTAGTTACGCTGTTGACGTTCCCCCGCACCCCGCACCTCGCATCCCGCAGGCCATGCCCCTGCCCGTTGCCGCTCTCACTTATCCTAGACGAATGAAGTGTGTAATTTGAAATTAGCTGAGCTCAGCGGCACCTTTGTGTGCACCTGCTGGCATCGTGTCCTTGTGCTGGCTACTCAGTTACGCACCGTCAGCGTGCAGATCCTTTTTTTTTGTATCTGGCAGATACATTATGCATGCATATAAAGCTATTGATTTGTTCGGTTCGACGTATACGCATCTCATTTCGATCAGTTCGATTAATTCGATTTCGTGGCGACTTCATTCAGTTTTCAACATCAATTTGCATGTTTCGAATTAATTCGTTACCGATTCAAAAACGTAAAATCAAAAGCAGAATTTATGACCGCACATATCTGTATGTACATTTATAATCTGGCTAATTTTAGGATTCATGCCGAATAAAATGAAATAAAGCTGAACCAAGTCCGCCTGCATAGACTGTGATTGCTGCTAATCAGGTTTTCTTTAGCCAAATTGATTTCATTTTCATATTTCAATTTCGAAACGACGCCAAGCGACGCGCCGCGCCGCGACGCCGGCCAGTCGAACAAAATGCAAAATCAGTAAGACCAGTAGTCGCGACATGATATAAATTAACTGTTTTGACTTTGTGAAATGAAATGCGGCCTCTTTGAAATTCCAATTCAAATCGATCTCTTACAGCAGCCCCAAAAACAGTGGGTGACCAACAGAAAAACAACACCAAGAATAGGACGCTTACTATGACTATGAGATGCCCTAAAATCAAATACGTATACAAATACAGATACAGATACAGATACAGATACAGATACAGATACAGATACAGATACAGATACAGATACAGATACAGATACAGATACAGATACAGAT